>CM076581.1:692676163-692730539 GCA_034641835.2 Pinus albicaulis
TTATTGTTTTATTTTTTTTTTTGTAAATTCGGTAGGACCTTCTATTTTCGATTTATAAAAAGAGGACAGGCTACACAATATAGAGTTCTTTCTATGGCCTCAACCTGCCCGAAGGAAACCAGGTCTGTTGGCCATCTAAGTGCATGAAAAGCTTGCCAAAACCGAAATTGTCTCTTTCTTCTATATGCTGCTTGAACTAGCTGTCCTACTATGACATTATAATCAAGACTAAAACAGAAACTAAATACAACAAATATCCAAAAATACATATAACAACTTCCTAAACCAACTATCCATCAGAAGAAGAAACTGGGGCTGGGTCCTTCACAATGGATCCAGGCATATCTACTTGTTGCATTTGCTGGAGCAGCTTCTCAATGCGTCCAATCTTGTCATCTGTTCTCTGAATTCTATCAGTTGCTTGATATTGGGTGATTTTAATATGCTGTAGCTGACATTGAATATCTTCCAGTAGTTATTTGACCTGAGGTTCATTCTTTAGCTGTCCTACTTTGTCCTGGGTGGGCTGAAAACTTTGCATTGCCTTTGCAAGAAGGCATTTCAGAAGCCAGTAAGTATGGATGGTCTGGTTTAGTAAAGTAAGTCTACCCCGGGTGTTTCCAGGATCCTGGATGAAGTCCAAAATCTCTGCTTTAGCCTCATTGTCCTCTGGTTCAATCTGCAGGTCTCTTTCCCAACCTCGAATTTGTTGGCGCACTGGTGAAGAATTACCCATGATATAACTGACAACCAGGTTCTCCAAATGTTCCTGATTAGCTTTTCTACCTCTTTTCTTTGAAACTTGCTCTGGCTGCACCTTCTATTTGCCTTTGGCAATCTCATACCTTAAACGACGTTTCCCCATACTTATCCTGTGCCTATACAAAGAGTGCAATATGCATGAAAGAGCATACAGGAGGTTAGAAAGACTGTTCAAATGAAACAGGGCTGCGGACTGCTTGTATCTGTCAACAGAGCCACAATTAAAACTTCCTGGGCGCAACTTTATGGCCCAGGACTGTCGCTGCCCCAATTCAATTTTCATACCAAGGCTATCGATATAAAAGGGACGAGGGCTACAGCGGCAGTCATACAAAACTCCCAGATTGATGTTATGAAAGACAGTGAGCAAAGAGCCACTATAAATCTGCAGGTATAAAGCTTGCATCCGGGCATGGGTGCAGGGTTTGTTTAAAATGCTATGAAAGACATTGTTACCAGCGTGACTAAGCAACTCCCCGTGGATAGTTTACGACCATGCATGGTTGCAGGGATTATATAAATCCATTCTATGACAGACAAGGACAGACACTAACCACCTTTGGGCGTTATCTGACCCGCATATTCCATGCATACTGGGAGGGCTTCGATACATGTCACCCTTGTCAACCCAAACCCACTAGTTTTCTAAGGGAATAGCATTTCGATGGATGGTAACAGCGAAATTTAAACATGGGTCTCTGAAACAAGGTTGAACCGATTGGGGCGGGGGAATAAACAACCCAAAAAACCAACAATTAACCCAACTATCCTGTGCATAGTCGAACGCCATGATCATATGCCAAGAGATGAACACCATGCAATTAAGAAGGAATACCGATACATACCGTTCAAACGTTTCCCGGTTGACAAGTTCCTCGCACCGTCGCTTATGCTCCCAAGCTTTTGCATGCACAGAGCTTTGCATGAGCAATTGGGGCAAAGGAGGGCAGATACAAACCTTAAGCGAAAAATTCTCTTCGTGCACTGACAGAACAGGCTGGCTCGTGTACATGGTGATCATTCCAAGGCAGGTGCTCACACACTCCAGTGATCGGATGAGGCGGTGCGGCATTATGAGGAGCAATTGCCGGGAGAAGGCTTCCGCCAGAGCGCCACGTTCCACACCACAAACTATGGTTGATGCCAGCTAGTCACCTCGATCGGGGGTACTTATTATTTTATTTTATTACCTAAATTCAATTTAACTTATTAAAAAGAAAAGAAAAAATATTATAAAAAAACATATATAAAACTGTTTACATTTACATATACAAATATAACAAATTTTTAATACCAACATTTTAACTTAAAGTTACCAAAACCTAAATTCAATTTAACTTACTAAAAAGAAAAAGAAAAAACTAACATTATAAAAAATATATATATATATAACTATTTACTTGTGGATCTAATGGCCTAAAACATTTCAATCATCTAACATTTAATCCATTGGCTCAGACATAGACACAATGGCAGCTGGGAGAGTTGTTTTCAAATAGGAATGCCTTATGGCATAATTATTAGAATTAAGATTTCTACGCAAAAATATAAAAATATATTATAATTTATTATTGTGTTAAGAGCGGCTCTACAACTTAGTATATGAGGGAGATGTTGTCACTTAACGTATATTTTTAAATATATGTTGTCTAATGAATGGAAAATAAAAAATGTTGTAACTTTATGTTAAAAATAAATAAATAAAATATGAGAGAGATGTTGTCATGTAAGCTTGTGTTAAAAAAAATGCCTGACTAATTAATGAAAAATTAAATAATAATATTGAATATGTTGCTCCATAAATGTTTTTAACAAAAAACACATCTATTCAATAATATTGTTAAGCACAGTATCATTTAACTGTAGAAAAAATAAATAATAATATTTTAGTAATTAGCTACTAAAAAATCCAGTTAGTCCTAAAATATTCTTAACTATATAATTTGTAAGTTTGTAACCTATAGTAATTATTTTTTCTTCACATTGGGACAACAAACTCAAAAGATTGTAAATCTTTCCAATACCCCATGCTTCATTCGAATTAGATTAGGTTTTGTTTGTAATATAAAAAATCATATAAGCTTATTTGCAAACTAATAAATCTCAAGTCAACTCTTATTACATGTTACATGTAAAATGTTATGTGACATTGGAATGCTTGAGAAACTAAAATGTCAACTCTTATTATGTGTAAAATGTTGCATAATATTGAGATACTTACATAACTAAAATGTTGTGTTACATATAAGATGTTGCATGAAATTGGAATTAGAATACTTACAAAACTAAAATGTTGTCTGAAAATAATTATGTTGGTGTGAGGTAAATTTTATCATAGTAAAAAATAATTACTATTTCAAATATATAAATTAAGCATATTGATATCATAGATAAAAACGTTTTGAGTGAGTTAAATTTTCTTAAAAAAAAAAAAATACTTCTTGTAGATAAACCAACTTATATCCATTTTAAATTTCTTTTTGAGTGTAAAATTTAAGAAAATGCTTACACCTCAAAAGATTTGATATATTTAGAAATCTAGTAAATCAAAAATTAAAATAAATTTATACTGATAATAAATAACTTAAATTAAATCAAATTAAATGTTAAAATTATTATAATTTTTTAAATATCTATTTAATACAATATATATTATAAAATATATATATATATATATATATATATATATATGATTTATTATGTAAAAAAATTATATATAATTGATTATATATGTTGATTCAAATTAAATAAATCATTAAACTATAATTTTTATAATATTTAAATTTAAAACCATTTTAACTATTTTTGGTTCCTAAATTTCAACAAATATATTGACAATTGTAATCCTATAAAAATCATTTCAACATTTTTTGATTTGTAAATTTCAATAGGTTAACAAATGTTTCTTATCATATATGATAATTTAGGATAATTACCAGCTAAATTAATTAGAAAGATATTTTAGAGATTTCAAGTTGATAAAATGATTCGTTATGGCATTTTTCTTTGAGACTGTCCGTGTTGGATTCTCTTTTATTCTCTATGTTGCAAGCACTATTTTTTACCTCCCTTTACGATTTTGGGAATCACATTGACCTCCCTTGAGCATTTGGGAATGTGATAAGGTTGCAAATAATATAACTTTATAAATATGGATTTGTATCATTTTTTTAATGTGTTTATTGTTGGGTTAATTTATGTATATTAATGCTAAAATCACTTGCATCATTTTTTAATGTGTATATTGTTGGGTTAATTTATGGATATCAATGCTAAAATTATTAGCGGATGTTTTTATTGAATTTATAGATGAGGGTCAATTACTTATGGTTTAAATTCCATTTATCATTTATGGTTTTAGGATGATTTTTTATTTCCATTGCTTCTATTAGATGCTTTATGCTTTTGCTCTTGTGAAAGAGATTCTCATTCTTGCCATGTCTACAGGTAACAGTTCAATACACAACAGGAAACCTGGTGTAACATCTGCGTCTTTTTTCACACTATGTTCTAGGCATTCGATATGTGAGGCTAGCTTAGACTCAAATTTGAAACAAAAATGGAGAGGGCATCAAACATGCGAGTGTGGATAACAAGGGGTGCAATTTTATGCTAACATGGTTGTGAAGGTGACGACAGAACATTGAAGCACTTAAGGTTAAGTGGATGCACATTCTTCTGTATGGGTAAGTTTTTCCACAATCAATGTGATTTGGGTTCACTCTGGTTTTTTCCTATTGTGATGAGGTAGGGCCATGGGCAACTGTCTTAGTAACCACATTAAACACATTTATCACATCGTCATTGGTCAGGGGACTGGTGTCACTGAACAACAATATTCTTCCCTGTGTGATAAACAGATTCAATCATTTATCATTTCTAAACCATGCAAGAGCATTGAGGTGCAACTCTGTCATCAGTGGTGGAATATATGAGGGTGCTTATGTTGTTGTTGTTAGTAATGCTTTAGGGCCTCTGCATATTCGGTTTTGGGATTGTGGAGGGATTGTTTTGCGGGTTATCTGGTTGTAATATCTCAAGGATGGGAAACGAGGTATCCTGGTATGGACACGGTTAAGATTTGTGTATCTGGGCTAGACAATGTTCCCGGATTATGATTTGTCTGCTTATTGATGGCGCTTGGGATGGGGGTTTGGAAATATGGGGTTGTTACTGTTGTAATGCATAATATTGCATGTTGATTCATTATCATGGGATGTTATCCTCACATATTTTTTATGACACCATAGTCAACCAGTGATGTTTAATGGTGGCAGGGGAATTTTCTCGGTCCCGAAAAATTTAAACTTGAGTATGGGGGGGGGGGGGGGATTCACAATTAAGGTTGTCATAAGAATCTAACAGCTCTTGTAGAAGGTGATATTCTTGACGGCCATTGAGTACGTTAGTCTCCTATAAGGAAGGGGTAGGTTCATTGGTATATGATCCAGGGTGGCAGTTTACTCAGAGATATAAATGGAAAGAGATGTGTAGGAAATCTTATCATATTGTAAGGATTTTCTCAACATATTATAAGGATATTTTGGGATGGAAGTACCCCCAGGGGATGTGAAACATTAAACACTCTCAGAAAGGGGACTCACTACTCCATATCGAATGCGGATGGCTCGCCTTACCACTTGGGTAGGACAGATAGCAGATCTTGCGTCCTTCTTGGAGGAACTAGAGGAAGAGACTATTAACAATGCATTAATTCATGCAATGGAGGCTATTGAGGGTGGCAGGTCGATATTGCACGGCGTTGAAAGAAAATTTTCCACAAAAGAAAGGAAGGACGCACCCATTTTGCTAGAGTTGGGAGTTGGCCATATTATGCGCGATAAGGGAACCTCTACAGTCACTCTCGAACCACCCTAGGAAGAGCATGCATACACACTCAGAAATCGAACAAACCCTTCAAACCAACGGCAGAGGGTCGTTTACTGAGCTTTGGTCATGATGTGATGTGGGATAGGTCATCCAGTTTACAAACCTGAGCACTAGTGAGCAAATGGTACTTTGAGAGGGACATAAATGAGGATATGGTGCAGTGGCTTCGTGCTACATGGATAAAACTATTGGGATATCTGCCAAAGGTATGTAAGCTACTAAATGGATGGTATAGCTTTCACTTTATGAATCCTGAGGATGTGGGGGAGGTACTTCGGAGGCCATGGGTACTGGGGCGATGCTTTCTAGCTTTACACAGATGGTACATAGGTTTTAATCCCATGAGGGATACTCTGCAGAACCAGATGGTGTGGGTGAAGATGTCGGGACTACCATTGGAATTATGAATGTTGCATGTACTTACAGCCATTGGAAATTGCATAGGCGAGTGTATCATTGTTGATATGAAATTTCTGGGGGTGTATGGTAAATGGGTGGCTTGGGTCCTGGTTGAACTATCCTTCTTTGGTGGACTTCCTCCTTTTATTGATCTGGCCTGGGAGCACATAGTACATCGGTAGAGACTCCATTACTAACAAATTCATTTTCGATGTTATCTTTGTCATCACACCGGTCACCTGATGAGGTCATGCCATTGCTGGAACCCGTAGAAAAATGGTGATTTTAGGCTTCATAGTGGCTATACCAATGCAGGGGACAAGTTTATGTGCGAGGCTTCGACGATACCCACTCAAAACAAGGTATGTATCCAAAAGATGACTTTGTCCATCCATATCGTGATATTGTTAATAATTTAAGGGGGGGTGACTGTATGCATAAGGATTGGACCTTGGACAACATGAGATCTATTATGCCACCCCCTATGGGGAAAGCCCTAAATTTCTTGTGGGTGATACCCGTCCACCCTTGTGGCTACCAACCATTTCCCCAATTGTCTGTCCTGGAACTCAGGGGGTAATATCTGGACTTTGTTCCTCAATAGTCCTCCTACTTTCTTGTTGATTCTGATCCCACAACCGAACCAAGAAATTCGGGCACGCCCTGACCTGACCCAGCTATATCGCCACATAACTCGATCGGTAGTGATTTGGAGTTTATGCTCCTAAATTTGGCAGCCGATTTGGCTCCTCTCACTGTTCATTGTGACCGTCTTGTGTCCCCCACAATTGTCATTAGCCTGGCCTTTGATAGCAACATCACTGTCAGAAAAGGGAAAGGGCGCCCGCATCTTAAGAAGAAACCCATCCACGATGGGACAATTGATCGTGATTTAGTTGCTGGCAACTTCACAGAAGTTTTGGTGTCTCTTGTATTTGACAGGGTCCTTAGAGCATTAGAACCTGCTCATTTTTAAAGGTTCATAATGCTTTGCTTCTCCCTGAATATGTGAGGGTTGTGGGGGATGGCTAAATTCGTGTCCATGCATGAATTTGGTTGCAAGAATGCTCCTTTTTTTTTTAATTCAAGAAACCATGACTGCGGTTGATAAGTCGATCTCCTTATTCCCTGCTATGTTTCCAGCATGACACATAATGGTGATGAATGTTGTGGGAAGATCTGGTGGTTTGGCAGTGATGTGGGATTCGAGTTGGGTGACCCTCAAGGCTTTCTTTGGGGGTATTTTATTGACATGATTTATCAGGGGTCATAAGATCAGGGTTCATCTTGTGAACATATAGGCCCCATACTGTGATAAAGGTCCTTTTTGGAAGAGAATGGAGGACTGTGGGGTATTTAAACTGAGCAACTCATTATTGATAAGTGACGTGAATTGTACGTTGGATAAGGGGGAATGTTGGGGAGAACAATGTAGGATGGATCCACTTGCTGATTACTTTGTGAATATGATTAGGGAGGCCCATTTAAAAGATCTGAGATTGGAGGTCCGATTCCCAACCTGGTATAATGGTAGGAAGGGAAAGGATTACGTAGCAAAGCGAATTGATCGTTTCTTGGTGAAGGAATCCTTGCTAGAAAAAATGGGTATGACTAAGATGTGGGTGGAGGACCTGCTCATATAGGATCACCATCCCATTATATTGAAGTGGCGGTTCAAGAAGCATATGAAGGGTTTCCCTTTCAAATTCAATCGAATTTGGTTAGAGGATGAGGGATTTAACTCAGTGGTAATTGGTTTCCTAAAGGCCCATAAGAAGGATGCAAGGATTTCTCCCATGGCACATTTGTCACAAACACTACAAGGCCTCAAATCAAGGGTGCGTGTTTTGGAAAGACTAAAGAAGCGTCAGATATTAATGGAACTACAAGAGAAAATTCGGGAGTCCAAACAAATTTTTGATGACATGGATGTGGGGCACATGGCTTCGAATGGTTGGGAAAGAATCAAAACATTAGAGACAAAGAAAAGCAAGATTCTCCTTGCATAGGAACATACATGACGACTCAAAATTCGTGCACTCTGGCTTAAGGAAGATGATAGAAACACAAAATTATTTCACACCTTCGCAAATGGGAGGAAGAACACGAGTGCCATATGGGATATTACTGTGGAAAAGAAACAATTTAATAATACTGAAATGATTCAGAGGGAAGCAGTGAAACACTTTGAGGGTATTTTAAGGCATGGGAGGAACTACTCATTGAGTAGCAACTTTGGGGAGTGGAGGAATTCCCCCTCATGTTCACGGAGGTTGACAATAATGCTCTGGGAGTGGTGGGCAGTACAGTCAAAGTTGATGGGGTACTCAAGTCATTTTCCCGGGATAAGAGCTCGGGGCGGGATGGGTGAACGCTAGACTTATTCATACATCTATCTAATTATATATGTTGCAAGAAATTACGGATATGGTGGAGGAAGCAGGCTCAAAGGATATGTTCATGGCACAATAAACTCAACGTTTATTGAATTAATCCCCAAGAAGAAAGGAACACGGTCTTTTGAGGATTATCGACCAATATCACTCTGCAACACTTTCTATAATATTATTTCAAAAATTATAGCAGACAGAATTAAGGGAGTCGTGTCTCTTCAGATTACAAAGGAACAATACAGGTTCCTCCACAATAGGCTAATTCATGATGTTGTGACCATTGCCCATAAAATTTTACATTCGATACATAATAGACACTTGGAAGCAGCGATGATGAAAGTGGATCTCAACAAGGCATACAACAGGGTGGATTGGGCATTTATGCAAATGATCCTATAAAAAACCGGGATGAAGTGCGAGTTGGTGGAGTGGATCATGGGGTGCATTACTGGGGCACCGTTGGTAGTATTAATTAACAGAACCCCTTCCAGGTTTTTTAAAGCGGGGCATGGACTCAGGAAGGGTTTTCCCCTCTCGTCGTTGTTGTTTATATTGGTTATGGACTCCTTCAACAACAAGATTAATTCAACGGTTGCCGGAGGAACATTTCGGGGTATTAAAATCATGGAGGACATAGAAGCATCACACAGTTTCTTTGTTGATGACGTCTTGATATTTGGTATGCTTAAAAGAAAAAACTGGGTTGAAATCAAACTCGTTTTGTTGAAATTTGGAATGGCTTTGGGTATTGTTGCAAATGAGGAGAATTCTAGTATAATGTTTTCAGTGGGTGATCTGGAGGTTGTTAAACAAGTAGGAGAGATCTTTAACTTCAAATGTGCTTCGCTCAAATATGGATTTACATACCTGGGATTTCACCTCAAGCCAACACAATATAGGGTGGCAGATTGGCTGTGGCTTATTGATAAATACCGGAAAAGAATCAATATTTGGTATTTAAGGTGGCTCTCGAGGGAGGGAAATTAATCTTGGCACAAGCGGTATTGCAACAATTATCGGTTTATTGGGCACACCTTTTCCTCATCCATAAATCCATTATAACAAGAATTAAGTCCACTATTTCAAATTTTATCTGGGTGGGGGGCAAGGGGGGTGGGAAATATCACTTAACAAGTTGGGATAGTATCACAATGCCGAAGAATATGGGGGTATGGGGGATGTTTGATATTGATGTTTTTAGTAAGGCACTACTGTTGAAATCTCTGTGGAGGGGATTAAATACACCCGGTCTTTGGCGAGGCATCATCAGGCATAAATATTTGAAATCACAGTCGATGGAAGTGTTGTTCATTCATGGAGGGAGTGCCTTTGTGAGGGGATTTGTCATATGGAATGGATTTAGGAAAATATGGCCATCATTCATGATGAGATTGTGCTGGACTTTTGGCAATGGTGTGAAGGTCTTGATCGGTGGTGGAGTCATCTGGGGCTACCCTTTGCTGAATAATTTGAGTATGGAACTTATCAATATATTACATGGTAGGGGCATTTTTTTATGCAGGGAAGGTCATAAACCATTGGTACGAGGGGTACCTGAGTTGGAAAGGGGAAGCAGAATTGGGGATGCATGGTCACTTTTTTGCTGAATGGGACATGTACATCGAGGGATTGAGAAACATGGGCCTTCTCCATAACCAGATGGGAGATCAAATAAACTGGGGCGACACACTGAAGGAGGGTCAAGTGATCACATGGGATATTTACAAGGAACTCATCCAACAACAAAAGAGAAATACATAGGAATGCTGGTTCGCGAAATAGTGGAAGTCAAAAGTACAGGTAAAGATAAGCATATTTTTGTAGCTGGTGTGGAAGAATAGAAATCTTACTTGGTCAAATCTCATGAGGAGAGGGTGGATTGGGCCGGGGATTTGAAGACTTTGTATGTGTGCAGAGGAAGAAAACATACACATATTTTACAAGTGTGAATTTGTGAGACATGTTTGGGGAAATCTATTCATTGATTTACATCTGCATCAAAATACATTTACCTCGGTACAGGACTGTATATCTTGGTGGTATGAGAGGGGAGCTCATATTAGAGACATTCCATTATTTTTTCACTAGAGGTTATGGTGTGGTCAAAATAAATGGATATTTCAATAGAAGGCATGCACAACGGGTGGGGTGGCAGAGTAGGTGTTACAGTGCTGGGGTGGACCTAAGAGTATTGAAAGATCTCCACGAGACCTTTCACATAAAATTAGGCCTTTAAACACTCAATATTTGATGGGTTTCTTTGATGGGGCAACACAAAATCACGATGTGGTTGTGGTGCCTGGCTGATGATAAATCCACAGTGTCATCCCAAAATTCATTGGTATGGGGGACAAGGAACAAACACCAAGGCTGAGCTCCTGGCACTGTGGGGGCTCTTATGGTTCACCAAGCAGTTGTACATAGACACAATTTGGGTCTTTGGAGACTTAAAGGTGCTAATAGATCACATGAACAATCATAACACATTTTCACCTGGTCACTTGTCTACTTGGGTGGATAGGATTAACGAACTTCAATGGTCTTTCTCCAGCATAACGTTCAACCACATCTTCTGGGAGAAAAATGGTGCTGCTGACAGATTATCAAGAGAGGGTTGCAAAGGAAATTTGGAGAAATTCACTATGAACTAATGGATGCTAGCAGAAGAGGGGCAATTGATACGGTGAAGTTTCTTTTATACTGTTGGGAGACAAACCCATTTTTGAACTGGAACATGGAGTTTTTATTTTATTTTATTTTTGATACAGATGGGAGTCACACTCGCTCTTGAGTTGGAATATAACCAGTCATGGTAGGACACTATCACATGACAGAATCAATGCTTGGATTAATATGTTGAATTGCATATGTTGGATCTAATTTTTGGTTAATATATAGATTAGAATTTATTGTTTTATCGTTACTATTTTATCGAAACAAGAGTTTTTTGATTGAAGGGTGGAATCATAAACTTTTCTTATTTAGAGCCATTTGGAATCATACTAGCTTGGGATAAAGATCAAGAATGTAAGAACACTTTTTGGACTGGATATTGAATATGTGTTGGTACATTATATACACCAGACGATTTTTTATTCTAAAAAAAGAAAAAAAAAGAAAAGAAAAAAAGATGCCTCATTAATGTTCTGATGCATATGTGATGCTTAGTGTCAATGTTCCACCAAAGTTGATTTATTTACCCTATTATAATTTTTTTTGTTAGAAATATACTAGTATCTCCAAAAAACATATTCCCATAAAAACATTTTTTATTTAACAAAATGAATCACCTTAGCAAATTTATCCATTAAGCTGTTGAGTTTGATATAATAGTAAAATAATGAAAAACACCTTAATTATCCTATCTATAAGAGTTTGTGTCATAAATTACATGTCATCATTACCATGTTTCCCATAGGGATAACCGCTAAAGTTTAATTCAATTGTTGGTAACCCTCTCATAACAATAAAAAATTTCTAAGCATTTTCTTAGTGCCACTTATGCTTTAGTAAATATATTACTCATTTAACACTTGTTGTCTTATAGATCTTATTCCCACCAAGGTATAGTTATTCAACATCTAATCCAACATTTTTGACTTCGGTAATTCCAACCATTTGCATCTCAAGGATCAAAGCAACCAATTTGTTGGAATCATTACATTACTAATTAAATCAAATAAAATGCCTCATCTGCTTGGATTCTAACTTCTTCACTTACTATCCAACTCTAATATTAAACCTCCCATCAAATTACGCTCTAGATATCAAATCAAAATGCTAGACTGCAAGGAGATCTAAAATCATTGTTTCCTTATTTGAATCTGTTTGTAGATATTGTCATGAAGTTCTTTGGTTGTAAATGTTGTAAAGTTTGATCTCTACAACATAATACTTTAAGTTTGCACACTTAGTATCATTCTTTGAGGAAAGGTGTTTTCCTTAGGATATATATGTGTGTGTGTGTGTGTATAAGTGATGTACGTCTAATAGCCCTTTATCTTTGCATCTAGGTTTAAACCACTATAACCCTAGAACTTAATTAGTATTATTGAATTCATTGAGGACTTTTTATTTAATTTCTTCATAAATTAATACTGGCTCCTTCCCATCCTATCCCAAAAGTACTCCATCACTATTTACATTTTGTAAGTATTGTGACAATGGTATTTTCTTCTAGGGCTTATTCATTAGGTAAAATAGGCCCCCATTGTATTTTTTCTTCATGCAATGGGGAAATCCATCTTGGACACAAATATATATTTTGAAAAATGCATCTTGTATTTATTGAAAAATAAAACCTCATATGTTATTATAGATATATGAATTTGGCCCTAACTTTTCCTTAACAAAATTGTTGTCCTTCCTACTAGCTTATATGTTCTACCATGATGCTTAGATGAAGCCAACAAATAGTTTAAGATATATTTATTATCCTTTTCAAAACATTTTTTGATGTATACATAGTTAGACAAGTATTGATTGGACTTTAGAAAAAAATGGTGTTATTTCATAAATAACACCATTTTGTACGTAAATAACTCTTATAGCTTTTATGCATAAAATAGATAAAATGTATAAAATAAATAATAATTAACAATAAACATACACAAATCACAATAAACACCATATACGACCTGGGAAACTCTTTTGCGAGAAAAACCCAGTTAGAAGGTGAGGTTGCTATACTCTCTCTTACTTTGAATGGAAATTATGCAAATACAAAGGAGCGAGACTTATGGCTTGTGGGATGTTATAATATACAAATATTTTATGCCTTTCCATCTCTCTATCCACTCTTAGTACTCTTCTCTACTATGGAACATAACGCACTCGAATATAATGAAACCCCATTTCCTCCTAGAAGCCTGATTATAACACAACCTGATAGCCAACTAGTGGTTAAATTTGACTCATTAAACCATCGATATGAATTACAATTCAACCCTTGTGGAGTCGTTTTCATAGGTCCCACATGTCTAGCCCATTTTTCATCAGTAATGGATGCTGACATGGCATCCTGTCGAACTATGGTGGTCAAACATGATAAGTCAACTTCCAAGAGACATAAATTTTGTGTCCAAACTCTAATTGACATGAGACTTACACTATTATACAAGTCTCTAAGTGAATAATGGCACTAAGGCGTACACCATTTAACCTTCAAATTTTAACCACCCAGAAAATGTCATTTAAGACCTCAAACTGGCCTTAGAAGTTTCTTGACCCCAATTTTCCAAACTAGGTCTCGATAATAAACCTACTCGTGGAAGCCAGTTTCTCTATTTTTCCATACAAAAATCATCAAAATGTATGAAAAAAACATCATTATTCAATATGGATTATACCTCCACATTTCAGGAGGTTTTTGGTCACTAAAATCGTTTTCTAAATTAAGTGGGCCTTGCATGGAAGTTGTCCTTTCAACCTAATCTACCAAAGGTCATTGATCTTAATATGGGCAAGCTATTTCTGGTGTGCTAGCTTCCTCATCAGTATAAGATAAATGTGTTTAGGATCGTCTCAAATTAGCAAGTTGTGAAGGGGTTTATGTGTCAAGTTTTAGTGTCTTTTATGAGAAATTTCTTAAGTAAATTAGTTGTTAAAAACACATGTATAGTAAGTAAATTGCAGAGAAATAAAGCACAACAAAAACATTAGACAATAGTGAATCGGAGTTCACCCCTCGTGGGCTACATCTTCATGGACCTCCTTCACTGGCTAAGCCTTCTTAAGATTAATGGTCAATTCTCTGATTACATGCACCTATGGTGCTGAAATGGATTTGAAACCTGCTCCATTGGCTCCAAAAGACCCAAACCTCAAAATAGACTCTTCAAGCTCTAAAAATGGTCTTCAAATGATTTAGGCATGACCTCCTCTCCTAGTGGCCCTAGGCTTCTTTATTCTTCAAAGTGGAAAAATCACTTACATAAGTGCTCCAACACCTCTGAAACCTGCACCATCATTCTCAGAGCATCAAAATCATCTAGGAATGACTCCCCTTGAGCCAAAATTGGTCGAAATATGCCAAATTTATGGTTTCCTCAATGTTTCCTAGAAAAACTCCACTAAAACTGGAACATCTCCAAAAACCCCCGCCAATTTTGGTAGTGACGCTAAATCTGGGGACTCCACCATTTTCTCTGCCAAGTTAAACTCGAGTTTAATTAAATGATAAGTGGAGTTAAACGCATATTAGGAAATAAGCGTGCAGTTAACAAAATCTGAATTAAATGAAGGATTAGCACGTGTTAACAAAGGTTTTGGGTTAAGAAACCCGTATAAAACCTTAACCTCCGTCATAATCATTGGAGCACTCCACTCCTAGTTCTAGGGCCACGGTCTCGTGGACCAAGGGTTGGTCCTTCTTTCCTCCACCCATATCTTTGTTTAAAACTTAAATATGTGTTTTGCGCTATATATAACAAGTTGTAATATGTGGTCTAATGGTATTGTGTTGTGTTGGTGCGGAGGAGGCCAAGGGTTTGACCCTGACCTCCACCCAAAAAATTTTCCACTTGAAATTTAATTAAAATTCGACCATACTTAACTTAATTTCAGCCTTATAGGGGGGGTGGGGGGCACGTGGCAGCCTCCAGGCTTTCCACGTGTTCTCTTCCCATTGGCTTAAATTAAACCAATAAAATCATGACAAATCACCCACATAGAAACTAACCACAATTCGACACTTTTCAGCTTCTCATTGGTCTGGAGGAAAACACAATTTTTTGGCCTTTGACCCTGTTTAACCTTTTTTTTAAATTCGCCTGTTTGGCATGGCGATCGTCGAGCTCTAACTTCCTCATACAGACTCTGTTTTGAGTGAAACAAAGTGTGTCAGATTCTTGGCAATGGGCCCTATCAAGTCGTTCTAGTTTGGTGTGATTCTGAGAAATTTTAAATTTTGGCAAATTTTTGCCCTCAATCCAGATTCTGATCAGTTATGATGCCCTTCCCTTGTAATTTTGTAACTCTTCTAGAAAATTGTATCCTATGTCAACTCTGCCTGAGAATTTAGTGCTAAATTATTTATAGAAGGTAGGACTTACTCCTCTTCCTTATCCAACTTGGAAGGCTCATAAAATTTCATATTTTCCACACTCACCATTGAGTAAATGCACATGTATGTGGGTATAATGCGTTTATATATGTTTTCTCCCACCTCTTTCGAAGTCTTAAAAGGACCATATTGTAGAGACTTGATCTTCATACTAGGACCTTATAGCCTCCCTTTGTTCAATTGTAACCATTCTTTATCTCTCGCCTTCAATAAATTCTTTGTTTTGTATTGATCATGCTTGTACTTGTATTTTTTTTGTGACTTATTTAATATCTCTTATACTTGCATATGGATCTTATTTATCCTCTAAATAATTTATCTTCCCTTAAATAATTCCCTATTAGATACTCCCTCACTCCTCCATGTTGACCATATGCAATATCCAAAGATGGTGGTGGAAAATATTCAAAATAGGTTTCAAACAACGACTTAACAACATAAGTGTGGAATGCTCTATTATAAGAGTGTTTTATATATACCTAATTTTCATCCCAAGTATTTAGATGCTTTTGATTATAACCCCTCAAAAATTTCGCCAAAATATTCTTTAATTACTTTGTTTTCCCAAATGTTTGTGGATGGAATGTTATAGACATTTTCAACTGTGTCCATCTTCTCCCACAATGTAGTCCAAAATTCATTGAGAAATGTTAGTCTTTTTTTGAGATGATGCTCCTTAGTATCCCAAAGTTCCCTTAAATAATCAAAAGAATAAGTTTTCTACTTCTTTCCCATTGATGATATTCTTACAAGGCGTAAGAAGAAATACATTGCTAAACTTGTCAAATACCATGAATAGGTAGTCATGTCCCTTCTTGGTTATGGGTAGATCTCCCACGAAATCCATGGAAATTATTTCCCAATCATGAGTGGGTATATGTGAGGTATGGTACAAACCTTCCTATTACTATGGTTTCTAATACAACTTATAATACATCATCTTATAAACCTAGCCACATCATCTTCCATCTGTGACCAATAGACATACCTTTCTAAGTTGACCACTATTTTCCCTACACCAAAATGCCTTGTAACCTTGGAGGTGTGAGCCTCCTTGATTAGATGTAGTCACCCACCTTTGAGAACACATAACTTGTCTAGCATATAGAGTGACCCATTTTGGAGATGACATTCAATTGTGTTGTCACCATCATGCACATGAATCTAGCTCTGAAATTGTTGAAAACTCCTCCTTGAAGTCCTCATATATGTATATTTTTCTTTGTATTCATTATGGGTGAAAGAATCCATGTGCATCAAATTTCCCAAAGCTGTGGTATTTGATGTACATAACTATTGAGCCTCCAATGTGTCATAATTTTGTTGATGAAACCATCCATTTTCACATCATTCCATTCACCCATTGTCATCAATTTTAACCATATTTCTTCATAAACGCACCAAATTCCTGCATATATGTTTACATGGTTTATTATTATTATTTATATTATTTTTAATGAATTAAAGAGAATTATGCATGGTTTTACTAATGATAGTTTGACAATTCACGTTTCTACAGTTTCTGTAGCCGTCTCCATGGTTGAGGTAGTAGCATCACTCTAGAATGAAATCCAAGACATGGAAATTGTTTCTAGAAGCTCCAATATGGATTTTTGTTGGTCAAATTCCACCCAGATCACACATGTGGACCTCCAGGCAAAGATCAAGGGAAAATCATAGCAGTTTTTACCAGTAAACTTAAAACGCATTTTATGAGCAAAGTAAAGTGAATATCACAAAACAAAAACATGGGTTTTGTTCAGAACAGGCCCAGTTAAGTTCCCAATGATAAATTTTCCCAATTCATTACCATTTGGGAGACATTTTAGGTTCTTTGGAGCCCTTTTTTGTAGTTGCGTGAGCAAACATTGCGCCCATGTGTCAATAAACGCCCAACCAAGCAAGCAGAGGTTGGAATGGACTGTGCTTCATCAAATTCATGGAAAATAGGTGTCCATTCAGTTCTGATCTTTAGCCATATGAATCTTCATGAAGTTACATTGCAACCCCTATATAAACACTCCATTGAAACAAAGAGGGGAAGTTAATTTTTTGAAGCATATTATGAAGTTTTAAAACTTTGTTTTTTGTTCCTTTTTAAGGAATAAGTACCTTGAAGACTTGATGCAAAGCTAACTATTGGAGTAAAGCTTTGAGACCACTTGTTTATGGAGGGCCCCTACAAACAGTGAACGTTCTGCATTTTATGTTTTTAATGTAGTCGTTTTCATGTTTTAATTTTATCATTGGATGTAGTTATTTTCAAAATTCCAAATTGTCATTTTTCGTAGTTGTTTTCAGAATTCCAATTATTCATTTGTTGTAGTTACTTCCAGAATTTCATTTTTTTATTTGATGTAGATGGTTTCATAAATATTCTTTTATCATTTGATGTAGATTCATCAATCTTTCCTTTCGAATTGGCAAATTGCAGAAGATTCATAGTTTTACTTCTAGAGCAGCAATGATTTATTTTAGAGTAGTTTTACAAGTTCATGAGTGGTTTATTTCAAGAGCATGAGTGATTTATTTTCGAAATAGTAGTGATTGAGTGATATTCTTTCAACATATGAGTGCTTTCTTTTCTGTTCATGAGTGATTTCTTTTCAATAGCTATAGTGATTTATTTACAAGTTTCATTGCCATAACATTTCACTTCAAAAAAATAAAAATGTATAAATTCCCTTTTCTAGAATTTGATTTTATCTTCATGCACAATAATGTTAGAGAATAATAATTTTTAGAGACTAAAAAATAAATTAGTTAAGATTTCTTCATAAGATAGAGAAAGTTTGTTTCAGTTTTTATAGAGTAGAAACCATGTTGAATTTTAGAACTTAGTTGTAATTTAAATTTATCAATTTCATTAGGAACATAAGAATAAAAACATCCTTAGAAGTAATCTCTACAAATCCAATCATCACACCAATAAACTAAATGAATAGAAAAGGCTTCTAGCATATATTGTGCACTTGCACTTCACAAGTTTACCAACTCCGGTCGATAATTTATGTAATCAATTTAAGACAATTCAATTGACCAAACGTTTTGGCGTCGTTGCCGGGAAGTGTAAATAGGAGCCTTTTTATTTATTAAAAAATAAACAAATAAAATAAAATAAAATTCAATCACCTACCATCCCCTCTATATCACGTGGTGCAGTCAAATCTACACATCCACATCATGAATTCTTATTTTTGCAGTTAGAAGAAGAAGTGACAAAGGAGGTTGAAGAAATGGATGGAGATGATGACAATGAGGAAGATCCTTTTGGATTTCCCTTTCAAGAAACTAATATCAACATTCAAATGAAGAACATCCCTCCATCCATACTTCCTAACTTCAAAGGTATGAGATCAGAAGACTCAGAAACCTTTCTTTTTGAATTTGAAATAATTTGTAGATCTTATGGCTACTCGTTGCACATTCAAAAATTGAATTTTTTTCCGACAACATTGAAGGATAGAGCCCTTAGATGGTTCATAACTTTAGGAACAAATTCTATAAGGACATGGGATGATATGAAAAGAGTATTTTTGAAAAAATATAAAGATTATTTCATACACCATGACCTTAGAAATGAAGTCTTTAAGATGGACCAAAAAGAGGATGAAAGCCTAGAAGATTTAGTGGAGAGATTTACTTATAATATCAAAAGATCAAAATTGCATAATTTAGGATCAGACACATTAAAAACTCTCCTACTAAATGCTATAAAGGATGAATGGATTGATCTTATTAATCTGGTGGGAAAATGAGATGTCTATCAATTGTTATTTCAAGAGATTTGTGAACTATGCAAGAACATATCAAGAGGAAAAGCAAAGTATGTAAGATCCCCTCAAGATCCATTTATGGCAAGAGTAAGTAAGTCGACATTAGGATTGGTAAGTAAAACTGAACTTAACAATTTGCTAAACATTCTTGGTAATTTAAATGAACAAATTGACATGCTAAGAATGCAAAACAAATAAAAAATTGAGAATGCTACTTCATTTATATTTTCCCCTAAATGTAGAAAGAAACATGCTTTTCATGAATGTCCACTTGATAAAATTAAAATTTGTGACATCTGTACATGATCACATACTACTAAAGATTGTCCATCATTATCAGAGTTAAAGGCAGTTTACCAAGAAGAAAATCAAACATTGGAACAATTTTGTTATGTAGCTCCAAGAAGACCAGGGTAGCCTCATCAACCTTGTATGATGCAAGATCTCAATTCTCAATTTCAGGGTTATGCACAACAATATCAAAGTAATTTGAAAATACCCTTGCCTTTGCAATCTTGGACATCTCAATCCCAACCTCAAAACCAACCTTGGAAACCTTGGCCATCTCAATCCCAACCTCAAAACCAATCTTGGAAAAGGCCCTACAAAGGAAATCCACCATATCCTCAATCTATCCCTCTCTATCCTCAATACCATCACCAATGTTATCCAAACCATTCACCTCCACCACAACATCAATATCACCCTCATTTGACCTCAATTCAACTTTTCCCATTACCATCCACATAAGCACCCCAAAGATCCATTCCCACTCCACTACTTGCATAACCATTTCATATCCCCAACAATAAAACACCTCAATCAACTTACAATTTTGAGGTATTGCAAAATTAGTCACCAGCTATCAATGAAAAACAACAACCAGAAGAAGAAGACTCAGATAAGGTCCAAGAATCATGGATGCCTTTTGATAAAGAGAAGTTGTTGGAACCAGAGATTGAAAAGTTGCATGACTGCCTATCACCAGATTCTATGAATGAAGATCACATCTCTGAAGACTTGCATGACATGATAACAAGAAGCCAAGGAATACAATATTACATTGAATCTTGGTTCAGGGGAGTCATCGGATCCTATTGATTAATTCTTCAGTATCTTCGGACATCATCTCAATCAAGGCAATTGGTCTCTCATATACTAGTACATATCAAAGAGTATATTTTAAACCTGCATATGAGTTTATCTATCATCCTGTTACATACATGGTTCCATTGGAAGTATTCATATACTTGAATAATATTTATTTTTCAACTAGAGAAGAACATATAAAAGAATAAAAAATAAAAAAGTAAAGAGAAAAATAAGTCGTATTGTGATAATCAGCTTGCTGGCGCAATTGGACATAAGCTTTTCTTGAAAATCAGGCAACTGGAAAGCAAAGTTCACAATAAATTCTACAATTTCATGTTGTTTTCAATCTCTTAGTATGGTTCTTCAAATCATTTTTGGTTCTATGATCTAGTTGGATGATGTTGAATTCCTTAAGGTTCACCTTCCAACAAATATTTTCCCATCGACCTCAACACCTTATATGGGATCAAGATCAGAGATTATTTGGAGTGCCTTGGAACTTGCATACATCAATGACAAGCCTCCTCGTTGATAACAATGGGAATACAACAATGTCTCTTGATTGTTAAATCTTGTAGGTGACTCGACTTTGACACATTCATTCATCCATGTCAAGATGCACTTAGGTACCTTGACAGTCATTTACATTATCGGTGAGTTGTATCGCATTTGTTAACGATTTTCATCATTGATCGGTAATCCAATGATTTCTTCCCATGCTTGACTTCGACACACTCATTCACATGGTAATAATTGTACCATGAATTTTGGCTTCAATGAAGACTAATGGTTTTATGGAATCAAAAACAACTTGCAGCAGTACATTTTATTGGTTTCTTGTAGCAACATGTTCATTTTTTTGTCATTCAACAACAGTATGATGGCACCACTACAACCTTTTTTCATTCATTTTATTTTCAAGAGAAACAATAAATTTGGGCCTATTTCAGTCAATATGTAGTATGTTTCATGGTTTCTACTTTAGAATACAGTACACAATTCAAATCAATAGTTCAAAATCAAATAATTTTATTTTTGTTGCAAAAATTGACATTTTTTGCAACAAGTGCAGAAAGCTGCAGTTTTTTTTTCCAGAGGTAGTTTTGGCACAAATATTGCAAGAGATTGGATCATAAATAAAAATTATGAGCTTCTGGATTTTCTCAAAATATGATAAATTGAGTAAGACACAAACAAAATTAAAAATAAAAATAAATTTTGAAGGGCATTTCAAGTGGGTTTTCAAGGCAGATTTTCATTTTTCATCATTTTTGATAGATTAGGGCAGATTTCGATATTTTTGCACAATAGCGCCTTTTATTCATCAAAATGGGATTATGAAGGCATGTGGCGATAGAAAAGGTAAAAATACATGGCTTCCCTTTTGAATCACTCAATTTGGCCTTAAAATGAGTTCGTGACATATTGTTTTGCTGCAACATTGGGCAGCGTGAAGGGTGAAACATCGCAGAAATTGATTTGATCATAACTTGAAAATTGTGCATCCATTGGGCCTAAAATTTTTACGGTAAATGCATTGAGGTAGGGTAAATGAACTCAGAAAATTTTAGAAAATTCCTATGTGTATTTTTCAAGAAATTGGCCATGTTCACCTACAACCATTTCTCATTTTTCTCAAGATCTGTCAACCCATTGGCTAAGATTTTTTGTGGAAAGATGCATAATATTAATAGTAAAAACCTTAGAAAATTTTAGGAGAATCTGATTTACCATTTGAGATAAATTGGAAAAAAAAAAATCTGCTACATGAAAAAGATACATTTTGTGGAGCAAGGTCAAAGTGTCAGTTATCGCATCATGGAGCAGAGTACCTGAGCCAAATCAACACCAAATCAGCCATCAGATCGTGTTCTCTTCTCCAATTCCAAAAGGTAAACTTGAGGTAAAAATAGCCTTAAACTTTTTAATTTGTTAAAAATTTTAGAATTTTGATGAAAAGCTATTGTAAACATGTAGTTCCAATTTTTCTCCCACTATGTTTTGTCATACCTTTTAGCAACCAATCCTATAGCTTATGACTGATTCTTTATCAAAAAATTCCTACCACCCATGCAATAATCTCATTGTTTTCCATGGTCATTATGACGTTCTTCTATGATTTCACCACTCTCTTGCTAGTATATGCTTTCCTTAATGGTCCATCAACATGATGTTCTTGAGAAAAAGAGTTATTTTACAAATAGAAAAACTCAACTTCGTGGTACATGTTTGTAGCACATGATCAAAAGGTAAATGGAAAACTTTAAATTATGTGTCCTATTTCTCATCTTCAGATTTTTAATGGAAGCCAAGAAATGATGAGTATAAATCCACAAGAAGAAGAAGATTGCAACAAAGCTTTGTTCACACACTCTTGAAATCACTTGGAAGCATATTTTAGACTTTGATGAGTTGCAAAACCCTCAATGACTCTTATTTTTTGTTATGTGCAACTCATCTTGTCAAAAGCTTCACATTGGGAAGTCTTCTTTATTCATTAGTTTGAGAGTTCTTGAAGAAACTATTTGATAACATTTTTGAAATATGATTGGTTGCTATGCATGGAAGATAAGGAAACAATCATTATGGGTTGCAATCTATGATCATTTCCAGCCATACTAATGGGATGAACTTCACAAGGATGGAAAGCACTTTCTATATATGGAGTAAAATTCTTGATGTGTTCTTCACAATATGGTATTCTACAAAGGCTTGAACAATTCGAGCACAATTAAACAAGTGACAAGTACTTGAATATGCTATTCTGTTGGCAACATTTCTTTTCACACAAGTTGCATATAATAAATAATGAAGGGTTGAAGAAAATTGCATCCTATTGAGATAAATGCTCAATATTTCTCTCTTGGAGCTTTGGTCAAGGATTTAGTTGAAATGACAGAATAAAGGAACACAAGGTAATAGTTGGATTATGAAACTTTGCAAGGCTTTGTTTGCATGAGGACATGCAAAATATCCAGTGTGGGGGAATGCTGAGCCTCAAAGTTGTCATAATTTTGTTGATGAAACCATCCATTTTCAGATCATTCCATTCACCCATTGTCATCATTTTAACCATATTTCTTCATAAATGCACCAAATTCCCGCATACATGTTTACATGGTTTATTATTATTATTATTTCTATTATTTTTAATGAATTAAAGAGAATTATGCATGGTTTTACTATTGATAGTTTGACCGTTCAAGTTTCTACAGTTTCTGTAGCTGTCTCCATGGTTTAGGTAGTAGCATCACTCTAGAGTGAAATCCAACACATGGAAATTGTTCTGGAAGCTCCAATACGTATTTTTGTTAGCCAAATTCCACCCAGCTCACACATGTGGACCTCTAGGCAAAGATAAAGGGAAAATTGTAGTAGTTTTGATGAGAAAAATTCAAACACGTTTTCTGAGCAAAGTAAAGTGAATCTCGCAAAAAAAACATGGGTTTTGTTTAGAACGGGCCCAATTAAGTTCCTCGTGAGAAAATTTCCCAAATTCATTACCATTTGGGAGATATTTTAGATTCTTTGAAGCCCTATTTTGCAGTTGCATGAGAAAACATTGTGCCCATGTGCCAATAAACGCCCAACCAAGCAAACAGAGGTTGGAATGGATTGTGCTTCATTAAATTCGTGGCAAATAGGTGTCCATTCAGTTATGATCTTTAGCCATATGAATCTCTATGAAGTTATATTGCAACCCCTATATAAACACTCCATTGAAACAAAGAGGGGAAGTTAATTTTCTGAAGCATATTGTGAAGTTCTAAAACTCTGTTTTTCATTCCTTTTTAATGAAGAAGTACCTTGAAGACTTGATGCAAAGCTAACTATTGGAGTAAAACTTTGAGACCACCTATTTGTGGAGGGCCCCTGCAAACAGTGAAGGTTCTGCATTTTATGTTTTTAATGTAGTTGTTTTCATGTTTTCATTTTATCATTTGATGTAGCTATTTTCAAAATTCCAAATTGTCATTTGCTGTAGTTGTTTTCAGAATTCCAATTAGTCATTTGTTGTAGTTACTTCCAGAATTTCATTTTGTTATTTGATGTAGATGCTTTCATAAATATTCTTTTATCATTTGATGTAGATTTATCAATCTTCCTTTTGAATTGTCAAATTGTAGAAGATTCATAGTTTTACTTCTAGAGAAGTAGTGATTTATTTTAGAGTATTTTTACAAGTTCATGAGTGGTTTATTTCAAGAGAGAAGTGATTTCTTTTCGAAATAGTAGTGATTGAGTGATTTTCTTTCAGCATATGGATGCATTCTTTTCTGTTTATTGTGATTTCTTTACAAGTTTCATTGCCATAACATTTAATTTCAAAAACATAAAAATGTATAAATTCCCTTTTCTAGAATTCGATTTTATCACAAGAATGTTAGAGAATAAGAATTTTTAGAGACTAACAAATAAATTAGTTAAGATTTCTTCATAAGATAGAGAAAGTTTGTTTCAGGTTTTAAAGAGTAGAAAGCATGTTGATTTTTAGAACTTAGTTGTAATTTAAATTTATCAATTTCATTAGGAACATAAGAATAAAAACATCCTTAGAAGTAATCTATACAAATCCAATCATCACACCAATAAACTAAATGAATAGAAGAGGCTTCTAGCATATATTTTGCACTTCCACTTCACAAGTTTACCAAATCGAGTCGATAATTTATGTAATCAATTTACGACAATTAAATTGACCAAACAACAACCTTGAAAGCATGTCGTCCAACTTGCTTGTGCTAACCTTCTTATACTTGTAATGTTTGGTATGTTATAACTTACTCTAGGCGTACAGGTATTCTAGTAGTTGGTGATATATGTGGATGACTATCTCCTTTCTCATTAGATGGTGCTTCCACTTTTTGACATATTGTACCAGGGCATATAACTCCTTGTCGTAGGAAGGGTATTTCAGAACCACCCAATAAAATGATTCAAAATGGTAGCATATATGCCTTCCTCCTTGCATAAACACCGCTCCCATAGCATATTTAGTCACATCCGTCTCCACTTAGAAGAGTCAGTACAAATTCAGTAAGGTGTTTGATTTATTTTCTTCTTAACTCTAAAAATGGCTTCTTTTGACCCTTCTACATGGAAACTTGGCACTCACTGTTATGGTGTGCAATACTAGTGCTGCTACCACTGAAAATGATGCTATGAATTTTCTCAGATATTTTATTGCCCTAATGAAACTCTTGACCTTAGAAACATTGGTAGGCATTAGCCACTTCATTAGAGAAATTTTAAGGTAAAAAATGGGCCTCAAAACAAAAATGTACAACAAAAATCAATTCTATAAGAACCAATAGGTTTCAAGATGATGATATCAACCATGGGGGATGATTCACTATTTTTGGAGTAAAAAAGTAAAATGATTAAAAAATAAAAGTACTAAAAAACTATATTTTCAACTTATCTTGCTATGGTCTTACTCAAATTTCGCATAGGAGCACTCATTAGATGTAGAAATTAACTCCTCATCCAAGGAGTACCCAGGTTGCATACTTTGGATAGAACTTGCTACACGAAAAATGAGAAATATATGAAAAAACGTGACTGCAATCACCTTTTTTCAAGTATTTCTCATTTTTCTTGTAACGGGCTCCATCGAAAGTCTGCAACAGTGGTACTCCTAGGATGAAGAATTAAGTTTTCCATCCAAAAATTTCTCCCAATCAAAATTTGAGTAAAATTTTAGGGAAATAAGTTTAAAATATGAGTTGAAAAGTAGTTTTTTCTTTTCCCTCTAAAATTTGATGATGTAATCTAATCACATTTTATTATTTCCACTGTTATTTTATAATATTCCTTAGAAGGTCCATTCGACACCTCAAAATTTCTCTAATGCATGATGGCCTCCATCTTGGCAGGATCTATCTTCATCTCCCCACCACTAATCACATATCTTAAATACACCAAATACTAATGTGCAAACTCACATTTATTGAGATTAGTTAGTAGTTGGTGTTGCTTCCATGTATCTAGCAACTAAATTAAATGTGGAATGTGCTCCTCCTAGATAGAAAATGTATACCATTGTATCATTTAAATAAGTAATATCAAATGATTCTATAAAATGGTGTAATATGTCATTCATTAATCTCATGAATGTAATTGGTGCATTACATAGACCAAATTTCATGAATAACTACTTATAAAAACCTTATTTGGATTCAAAATTGGTTTTCAAAGTATCTTCTTCCCCGAATCAAAATTGGTGATATATTTATTTTAAGCCTAGCTCAATGAATTATTTTAGGTGCTACGACTGGTCTAAAAGATTACTTATCCTTAACAGAGAGTACCTACTCTTGGGCATTATTTTGTTTAACTCCTTGTAATAAATTCACATTCGCAAAGTTCTATCCTTCTTAAGAACCATTATGATGGGTGACCCACATGGTGAGGTACTTGGTTGAATGACACCCTACTCAAATAGATATTGCAACTGCTTCTTCACCCCATTTGCTTCTATTGTAGACTTTCTATACAAATCAATGTTGGACAATTTGGAATCCAAAAATAGTTAGAACTCGTGATCCACTTCCCTCTTGGGTGGTATCCCTTTAGGGTCCTGGAACACTCCTCTGTATCCAAATAAAAACTCTTCTAGTTGTTGTCTCTATTCCTTGGTGCACCACTACAGGGGTTCATTTTCTCTCATTGAATCTTTTATAGAACTAGTTTCTCAAAAAAATAGTAAAACATATTTCTTGTTAGAACTAATCAGTCACTTGGCTTAGTTGTAACTCACCAACAAAATTTTAAAATTTCCCTTGTGTGCTTTGATGGTGAAGGATTTTATGTCCTTAATGAGGCAGTACTGGTTGGATTTCCACATGAGCATTACATCCTGCATTCATATATAGGAGCTCTTAAACACCACTGCACATGCTTTAAGTGGAACTTTTTCCAATTCCATTTCAACAATAAAGTCAACATTGATAATTTATTTATTTAATTTACAATATTTTGTTACCTTGATTTATGTATCCTTGTTTACCCATCCCAATGGATATGAGTTAGGATGATCTTGAACCTCCAATCCTAAGTTATTGACTAGCTCTATTGTAATATGATTCACTTGTGATCTTGAGTTGAACAAAACATCTTCTTGACCTGTATATATATATATATATATATGGAAACGTTTGGTCCCCTTTTATATTCCTATTGTTGAAGGCTACTCAAATTCATGTCCTTATGCACT
Source organism: Pinus albicaulis (assembly GCA_034641835.2). Taxonomy (NCBI): domain Eukaryota; kingdom Viridiplantae; phylum Streptophyta; class Pinopsida; order Pinales; family Pinaceae; genus Pinus; species Pinus albicaulis. Next base: position 692,703,755 of record CM076581.1, read on the forward strand.
AATTGTGAAAATTTCTGAATCTAAACTAGAAATTCTACTGCGGTAAAAATGATTTACATTATCTACTTGTGTTTATTCCATTAACAAATTATTTTTTCTGAATACTTAAGTAAAAATATTAATGTAAATACACTTCAGCCTACACCAATTTACAGATCAAGAACTAAAAAATAAATGAGACAATCACACAAAGGACTCACTTATTTGCAGACAAATTTCCCCAGAAAAACCGAATGCGGGAAAATTGGTGCAATAGATCTGAGGGTTTGTATTATTAAGCAGTAGTATGTTGAGTACAATTAGGGTTCCAAAATCTGGCTCACCCAACATAGAAAAAGCTCGACAGACATATGAAATAGTGAGTTTTACCTCACACTGCAAGTCCCAGTTGATCCGGATCATAAACTGGTGAAATCCCAGCTTCCTCTGTGTTGCCTTTGCGTAGTAGATGTGTAGGTCTGCATGGGAATGGCTGAGGAATGCATCAACCCTTCTCTACGCAGATCTATCTCTTAGAAAATTGAGTTTCAGCCCTCTCGACTCAGAAACCCCGATCTTCAGCAATTTCTCGACTGTCTCTCAGATGCTTTGTGCTGCCCCTGCATGGGCCCACGTCTGCCCCTCTAGGGGTCGTGTCACCTCTCCTGGTGGCTGCGCTGATTCCTCTGCGTCTTTGCTGCCCTTTCTCTACTATGTACTCTTGTTTCTCCGACCAACAACTACTTTAGCCGCTCTCTCCGGTTGAATCACTTGAACCTTATCTTCGTCTAAGAACTGCTCCGTCAGAATAATTCAATCTCCAGATTCATCCATTGCATGTGTTCTCTAACTGACCCTCAAGCCTTCCTTTATACTTTTCCTGTTGATGAATAAAAAATTGTGATACAATCCTTAATCAACTACTAAGATCAACTTGGACTTGATCCTCGTCATTTAGAAGCTTCTCATCCTCATGTTAAATTAATTCACTTTAATTATTTAAATTCCCTAAGTTTAAATTAGGCTCCATTTAAAATAATTAATTATTTGAATAACTTTTGCTCCGGGAGGAAATTCTCCAAACGATTTCTGGGTTTTTGAGATCTCATGTGTTATAGCCCTCCACAAAGTTTCGGAGCTAGAGCACATCTTATGCTACCCAAAATTCAACACTCCCTCTTAGTAAGGAATGCACTTTAGCAATACTTCTTACCAGAACCATCACACTGATCCACGACATCGGTACTCTGTGCTACTGATGCTCGACTACTGCCCTTCATCCACTGCATTGTTGCTAGCTATATTGCTGCCCATGTCACTACCACTGAAACTACTACATATGTACTACAAATGCCTCTCAATATGCTACATCATGTTGCCATAACACTGCCACTACTAACTGCTGCACTGCAACTCAATTACTGAGAGTTAAGCAATTGAAATCATCCCAAATGTTGACACACTAGTCAGTTTAGATTCACTTGCTAAAGCTTCCTCTACTGTTATTCTGCACTTACCCTCTGATGCTTTACATTGTTGCTGCTCTACACCGAGTAAGCACCGATCTGCACTGTGCTGCTGTTGCTGCTTCTACTCTATGTTGCTTCAGACTTTAGTGCTCTAGCTCTACCACTGTCGCTTCATCATCCTCACAAAAATTGAATGCCTTCATTTTTATATTGTCATTAAGGGATCCCATAGTCGTATGTGATCCAAGAGTTTGGGCAACTCGAGGATCATGCCCTTCAACTGTAGGTCCAATATACAACTCCATATTGACCCACTTCTTAGGTGCATGTGTACTCATGGTGCATCCATCATCATCATCCTCATCAGCCTGAGCTGGAGTAGCCTTCGAGTCATATTCTTCTTTTCCCTTCTTCTTCAGAGAGCATTGTGTGGCGAAATGTCCCATTTCCCCACACTTGAAACATTTGACCTTTGAGAGGTCCTTTTTTTTCCTTACTTCCCTTGTTGTCCCTTAGATTTGAGAGCCACATCTTCCTCTTCCTCCTTCTTGAATTTGATCCCTTTTTTGCTGCTTCCCACCTTATTCCATCGTCTAATCTCTTCTTTTCGAAGAGCTGCACACATCTCTTCCGAGCTTGGAAGATTTTCCTTGCCCAAAATTCCTTGGAAAAAGGTCTCCCAGTATTTAGTGACTGCATTCAGAGTAGTTCTTACTATAATTCCACTGTTTGGTCTAGCCCCTACGGAAGCTAGTTGATCTCGGATCTCTTGCAATCTGATGGGGAAGGGATCGATCGCTTATCCCTTCTACATTTGAATTAATCTTAGTTGGTTCTCAAGCAACATCTTCCATTGGATGGAAGATCCCTAGTACATAGTGGTCAAGGCCTTCCACATCTCCCTTGTTGTGTTCTTCTTAGAAATGTGTGGGATCACATGATCCTTGACTCCATCCATGATCATGCATTTTTCTTTTGCCTGAGCCTCCTCGTACTTCTTGAGAGGATCAACATCTAATGGAACAAAAATTGTGTTCAAGACATGATCCTTGATGCGATGTTCATCCAAGAATGTCAGGATCCTAGTCTTCTAGATGAAAAATTTGGATGCTCCATCCAACCTATTCTGATCCCTCAGTCAATTCATGGCCATATTTTCTTAACTAAGTGTCGAAATAGTTCCTTTCTCACTCTTCTACTACTGCCCCAACAAAACTTGGAAGATTTATTTGGCACTAGAAACCCTCTAAGGAAAAATCTACCTCTAAATTTTGATTTCCTTTACGAAAATCCTTCTGCCAACAGATGTTGAAACACTCCTCTATGATCTTACTTTGTTGCTTCTCAGCGCTAGATCTAGATTTCTTGGCAAGAAATCTTCTTAGGAACTGCTTCCCTCTACTTTACTACTGCCCCATTAGACATTGCTATGTACCAATAGAAACCAAGCCCCACCAACAACTCCAGATAGAAATTGTACCACTCTTCCAGCCACAACAACTGGATAACTGAGGCTAAATAGCCTTTGTGTTGGCCCAACAACCACTGTGCTACCTCCTACAGCTACAACGTCACCTTACCAGGTTGGCACAGGCTCTGTGTGAGCCCCTCTAGTGATTGTGCCACCCTTATTTTCCTTTCTGGTTCAATGTTGTAACTTGGGACAACTTCTTTCCTGCAGCAAATTCTTCTTTGTCCTTTTGCTGATGGCTTCAGTCCTTCTTGATCTGCAATCACTTTGATACCATGTGAAAATTTCTGAATCCAAACCATAAACCCTACTAAAATAAAACTGATTTACATTATCTACTTATGTTTATTCCAATAACAAGTTATTTTTCTGAATACTTCTGTAAAAATATTAATGTAAATACATTGCATCCTACACCAATATACAGATCAAGAACTGAAAAATAAATGAGACAATCACACAAAGGACAAACTTATTTTTAGACAAATGTCCCCGGAAAAACCCAATGCGGGAAAAATGGTGCAGCATGTCTCAGGGTTTGTATTATTAAGCAACAATATTCTGAGTACAACTAGGGTGCCAAAATCCGTCTCACCCAACAGAGAAAAACATTGGCAGACAGATAAAATAGTGAGTTTTACCTCACACTACAAGTCTCGGATGATCCAGATCAAAAATTGGTGAAACCCCTTCTTCCTCTGCCATGCCTCTGTGCAGTAGGTGCGTAGGCCAATGTGGGAATGGATGTGGACTGGGTCACTCCTTCTCTGTGCTGATATGCCTCTTAGAAAATCGAGTTTCAGCCTTCATGGCTCAGAAACCTCAATCTTCAGCAATTTCTGGATTGTCTCTCAGATGCTTTGCGATGCCCCTATGTGAGCCTTGTGTGGTCCTGCGTCAGCCCCTCGGGGACTGCGTCACCTCTCCTAGTGGTTGCGCTGCATCCTCTGCGTCTCTGCTGCCCTTGCTCTACTATGTACTCTTGGTCCTCCGACCAACAACTTCTTTTGCCCCTCTCTGTTGCTAATTCACTCATATTTTATCTTTGTCTGAGAACTACTCTATCAAAAGAATTCAATCTCCATATTCATCCACGTGTGTGTTCTCCAACTGGCCCTCAAGCATTCCTTTATAATTTTCCTGTTGATGAATCAACGCACATGATATAATCCTTAATCGACAGCTAATATTAAATTAGACTTGATCCTTGTCACTTAGAAGCTTCTCACCCACATGTTAAATTAATTCACTTTAATTATTTAAATTCCCCAAGTTTTAACTTAGGCTTCATTTAAAATAATTAATTATTTGAATAACTTTCACTCTGGGTGGAAATTCTCCAAACGATTTCTGGGTCTTGGAGATCTCATGTGTTCTAGACCCTCCACAAAGTTTTGGAGCTAGAGCACATACGATGCTACCCAAAAATCAACACTAATGTGTAGAAATTCTTCTCATCCACATTTAGGTTTTTTTCCACCTAATTTCTCAAATATTTGGCCATGATATTTCCTCCTTCCCATCCTTCTTCTGGTTATTCAATTTGATTTCTAGGTGTAATTTCTAGAAATTATCCTCTATGTGAACATCAATGTTACAATGGTTTCATTGGTAGCTGGGATTTTTGCATTGATTTTCTATGGCTACGATCTCCTTGTCTTTCTCCTCTTTCCATTTCTTCTTCCCTCCTTTGGAAACTTCTTGGCAATCCTTCTACTTTGAACTACTTAAATTCCCTTTCTTATGGCCTATGTTTCTAGGTACCGTGCTTGTACATAAGTATCATCTACTATTCTGGGTTTGAACATCATCACTTGGTTTTTGTGTATGGTGATGCAAACCCCCCAAATACTTTAGAAGTATGTCTTGGTTCTTGGGAGAGATAACCAACATTATTGTCATCTTCTTGAATTATGTGGTGTGCTCTTATACACTCTTCCCTTATTTTTTCCTGAAGTAATGCCACTGGATCCAATACTACTTTACATACCCGATATGGGTAGAATTGAGACTTTATGAGAGTTTTAAAATCTTTTCACTTAGTCACTAGAGGATTTCCCTCTAGCCTCAGGTTTCCATGTGTCTTTCCCACCAGGTCAAGGCATGGCAACAATTATTTTCAAATGAGAAAATAAATTTTGTATTCCTCCTGTATGTGGTGAACACTAAAATAAAATTCTAACTATTGCAACAATTATTTAATTTCAAAGCATTAATCTCACTTTGATGCAACCTGATGGCAATATTTTCTTCAATCTTGAATAAGGACTATGAATGGTTCATGGCACTTGAAGTGTGTTGTTGTTTTTCTAGTTCTTCCTTAGATGCCTTCTCTTGTTCTTCTTAATCCCTAGATTTTCCCTTTGATCTAACCTTTGATTTGGAACCTCCATCTTCTCCCATTCCAAGATTTTTTTCTAGATCCATCAAAAGAAGTTTCGTATTACAGTTAATATTTGTGACCCGCTCTTCCATTTTTGTGAATATTTCCTCAACTAAATCTCAGGGGATTTTAAAAATAGAATCGTTGATCATGACTATCGTTTTACGGCTTCTACTTAAGCCGATATCAATACCATATGATTCTTAAACTACCATGAATATTCAACTGGAAATTTTTCACAACAAACTTGATGAAAAAATAGTTTCAAATCTATATTATGATGGTTAATTTTCCTTATATTTATAGATTTATTAGTTTATTTTTTTCTCTTCTTATAAAACAATGAAAAACAAGCACACATTAAACATAATTAACACTATATATGACACGGGAAACCCATTTTGGATAAAATACATCTTGAAGGTGAGGCTGCTTTGCTCTCTCTTTCTTTGAATGGAAATGATTGAAATAAAAAAGAGTGATACATGTGGTCTATGGGATGCTACAAAAAAAGAAGAAGCATATATGTTCTTCCCTCTCTCTATCCAATCTTAAGTACACTTCTCTACTATTGTACACAATGTACTTGAATAGAATGGAACCCATTTTCCTACTGGTGGCTCAGTTGTAATGCAACCTAATAGATAACTGGTGGTTGAATTCAAATCATTCAACCATAAATATGTTGGAAACAATATTAGTACTAAGAGATGGGGTGGGGGGGTGTTGAATCAATATTAAGGTTAATTTAGACAATTATTGTCAATTTATATTTTCATTTACTTGGAAACCATTCATGTGGGAAACCAAAAACATATTTTGTAAATAGAAAATTAAAACATCACATGAACATCACAAAAACACCATGATAAAGATACATACATGAACACAAATATTTAACGTGGAAACCAATAAAGGGATAAAACCACAAATATGTTTTTGTTATGATGTGAATCTAAAACCACCACCCATATTACATCATGTTTCATGAGCACTCACTCAAAGGAAGCATCAACTGTTATGAATCCATATCAAAATAATGTAGAAGCATAAGAAAAAATAGATCAAAGACTTGATAATAAGCCTCTTCGAGGGGGAAACCTCCCTTTACATTACATAAATGAAAAATTATTGGATGATTAAACTGAAAATACCTCCTTTGTAGATACAGGAGTCTAAAGGATCAAAATATAATCAGGGCCTACATAAAAATAATAATAGCGGGCTTTTATGGGGCACAAAATGACAATATAGGGGCTACACTAGTATTATATGGACCTAAAATCCCCCTCTCCTTAAAAGACGTGTTGTACTCAATGATTGAATAGTTATAGATGCTTATGTATAAAATATTCATCCTCCCATGTGGAATATTTAGTAGGCATTTTCTTCCACTTAATGAGACACTAAAAAATTGATCGATTATGTAGCTACACGATTTCCATGATTGCTTCAGGCACAAATATGATTTTTCCTTCCTTGTTAAGTTCTGAAAATATAGTTTTAACTAGGATATTTTCACCTGTTGAGATTCAACAAGATGATGATCCTAATGAAAATTAAGCACCTACACTAGGTGGGGCCCGCAGGCTATTTTTAGGTGATATGTATATTTTTAGAATTTGGATCAAAGTCTATTTTTAATAGTAATCTATTTATAGATGGTTGAGAAAATTATGTGGATGGATGGGCTTCTAAGTTTGGAATGCATGTGTGAAGTTGTTTCGTGGAATGCATGTCTAAAATTAGAATTCATGTCGATTATTGTTAAGCCCTTAACAATATTTAGACAATAACTAATTATCTATTTTCAATGAGCACTTGAAAATAGTTAACTGAAGTGGAAAATCAGTTAGCTAAGTGGATTTTGAGTTGAAGTGGTTGGTTGGTGGACCATGCAATGGAATTCGTTGTAACTGAGTGATACAAATTTGTAACAGAGTTGGATGTGTAGTTATGTGAGTTGTTATTTAGTTTAACTCAGTTAAGTGAGTTAAAATCAGTTGTGCTAGTTGTAACTAAAGATACACTAGTGAGAGATCAGTGAATTAATTATTTAATTAATTCAAAAGCAATGGTCTCACATGCAACTGAATAAATACTATTGTTAACTACATGCATGTCAGATCCTGTGGAGACCCAGTTGAGAGATAGGTGAAAGGGCCTGGTTGACTATCAGTTGTGACTATAGTGGTGCATTCGATGAATCTACACACACATTGGAGATTCCAATGAGGATTGTACAGTGAAGCCAAGGCAAGATCAAATTCATTTAGGGTTCTTCATTAGAAGGGATTGTGTAGTGGAGGCAGGCTGTCAGGAGGCAGTAAATTGGTGCATGTGTGAGCCAATTTTTGTATGACAATGTGAGACGATTGTATATTGTACTGAGAGCTCTTGAAGTATAGTTTTGTATGATATTGTTTCATGATCCATGATATACATAATATATTATATTTGGGGTTTTTAGCTTTAATATTTCCCGGTAAAAACTTGTGTTATGTGCAATTAATTTTCCTTCATGTGTTTGCAATTGGCGATTAAATTTCCACAAAGAATTAAGTAGAAGGATTTTGTATTTAACAGTGGATATAATTGTTAGATAAGGAGAGTCTGATAATACATAATAGTATTAATAAAATTTCTACATGGTATCAGAGCAAAGAATATTGCAATATTAAAGTAGTAGCTGAGTTTTGTTGGTGGAAACAATTCGAATTTGCTGCAAGAATTTCTTGGTGTGACAATTGAGTAAACATCGAAATGGCTTTCAATGGTTTGCGGTTGGAGTATGCACTCGAGGGAAATTCGAACTACATTTCATGGAAGGATAGGATGGACGTGGTGCTTGAAGATAATGACTTGAAGGAGTTCATCGACAGCGATTTTCCTAAGCCCCCTTCGATAGATGCTGCATTACTTGACGCCTAGAAAAAGAAAGTAGCAAAGACGAGAAGAATTCTGTTGGAAGGTGTGAGAGACCATATTATCTCAAGCCTTAATGGGAAAGCCACTCCATTTGAAATGTGGAAGGCTTTGATAGATATTTTCCAAAGCATCAGTGACCATAGGAAATTGGCGCTAAAGGATAAACTCAAAAAAATAAAAATGGAGAAGAGTGACAATATTCCTAAGTATTTCACAAAGTTTTTCCAATGTAGGGATGAGATGGGGAGTGTGGGAATCATGTTTTTTGATGATGATTTGGTGAGCTTGGCTCTCTTGGGACTTCCTAAGAGTTGGCATAGTTATCAAGACTCTGTGAACGGATGGGAAAAAATGCCGGATTGGGAACGACTGTGGTCGGATCTAGTGCAGGATGAGTAGGCGGAACACCGGGGATGGATCTTCATCAAAGCATGATGATGAAGAGGATTTTGATTTGGCTGCCAAAGAAAGGAAAGGGAAGGGGAAGAAATTCCACTCAAAATCTGAGGCTAAAGGCAAGAAGTTGGATTTTTCCAAGGTGAAGTGCTTTCACTGTCACGAACATGGGCATCTTACCACACTAAATTCCCACAGAAAAAGAAGAACAAGAGGGCTATTGGAGCTGCAGCTGGTGAGGCCCTTGCCTCGCAATTTGAACTTTATTTCTCTTTGATCGCATGCTTGGTTTCAAGAGAAAAAGGATCGGTGTGGTATCTTGATAGTGGTGCTTCCTTCCACATGACGGGAGATAAGGAGATTTTCAATGACTTGGAGGAGAAAGATCTCCAAATGCATGTAGATATGGGTGACGATGGACGATACAGTGCAACCGACATTGGTACCATTACCTCATATAGGGAGTCAAGTAAAAAATTTCTGTTGAAAGATGTTATGCATGTTCCAGTTTTGAAGAAGAACTTGGTCTCAATCGCGATGTTGGAGGACAGAGGTTATGACATTGTTTTCAATGATGGAAAAGATTTTCTGCGACATAAAAAAATGGGTCAAACCAAGAGGATAGAGATTTAAGTCAAGAATCTCTACAAGCTGTAAGTAGATGGATGCGCTGCAATGGTGGGCAAAGAAGAAGAAGTGGTGAGCCGGGATGAGGGCGAATTATGGCACAGGTGATTGGGCCATCTTCAACATGGCACCCTGAAGATTTTGCAGTAGATTTATACTGGACTTCCCAAGGTTACACTTGTGCAGATAGATCAGTGCAAGGGATGTACAATGGGTAAGTTTGTGAAGACCACCTTTCATGAAAAGGAGAGCCGTGCTTTGGTGATCCTGGAGAGAGTTCACACAGACGTGTGTGGGCCATTTTCAGTTTCTTCAACAAAAAAAATAGGTATTATGTTATTTTTGTTGATGAATGTTCTTATAGATGCTGGATCCTCTTCATGCAGAAGAAAGATCAAACATTCTCAATTTTTTGTGAGTTTAAAGCATTGGTGGAGAAAGAGTCAGGGAAGCAAGTGAAGGCTTTGCAGAGTAATAATGGTGGTGAATATATCTCAAAAAAATTCAAATTATTTTGTAGCAAAGAAGGAATTCATAGAGAATTCATAACGCCTCATAACCCACAGTAGAATGGGGTCGGAGAGGAAGAACATAATGATCATGGGTGCTGCACGAGCTATGTTGCATGATCAGGGCCTACCAATGCACTTGTGGGCGGAATCATGCAACACTGCGGTTTATGTGAAAAGCCATTGTCCTTATAGAGTACTTGGAATGAGTACACCTGAAGAAGCTTTTACTGGTAAGAAACCAGATGTTTCTCACTTTAAGATTTTTGGCTCATCTGTTTATGTTCATGTGACTAAGAACGCCAGGAAGAAGCTGGGGCCGACTGATGAAGTTGGGATATTTTTGGGGTACACAGAAACACCCCATAATTATCGTGTATATTTTCCATACAGTTGGATGACTGTGGCGTGACGGGATATAAAATTCAATGAGGAGAAATCCATGAAGTTGTCACTTGAGAGGGAGCTAGAATTACATGCAGAGGAGGAACTACTTGTTCCCAAAGATGAGTCACTATATGTGGATCAACCACAGGAGGAGGTTTGTGGAGTGGAGGAGGCCACTCATGCAGAGCCAACATTAGAACTTGTAGAAGGCATACCACAGAAGCTGAGAGGTTGAAGCTTGATGCAACATAGAATATAGGAGTCTTTACTTCACAGCACAGACAAAGACAATCTCCTGACTGATTCACTAGATACATGGCTCTTATGAGAAAATGTATTGTGACTAATCCATCTTCATTTCAAGAATCAATGCATGAGCCTACATGGGTAGATGCAATGGTGGAGGAGTATGACTCCATTGTTAGAAACAATTCTTGGGAAATTGTTCCAAGGTTGGTTGATAAATCAACGGTAGGTTCAAGATGGATCTACAAGGTAAAGCATATTGCTGATGGGAGTGTTGAGAAGTATAAGGAAATATTTATGGCCTGAGGCTTCTCACAGATCGAGGGGATTGATTATGAAGAAACCTTTGCACCTGTCACATGGTATTCTTCCATAAGGACCATCCTTGCTCTCTCAGTGTAGATGGGTTGGCACGTTCATCAGATGGATGTAAAGTCTACGTTCCTTAATGGGATCATTGAGGAAGAAGTGTACATTGAGCAGCCTGAATGATTTCAGATCTTCAGCAGTGAGTTGCATGTGTGCAAACTCAAAAGAGCGTTGTATGGGCTGAAGGAAGCACCCTGTGCTTGGTACACTCAGATTGATAGCTATTTCATTGGACTTGGCTTCACCAAGAGTGAGGCGGATGAAAACCTATACAAGATTGTGGTGGAGGGTAAGATTTTAATCATTGTTGTTTATGTTGATGATTTAATACTTACTGGTGATGAGCAACTGATACACTCATGCAAGGAGGACCTTGCAAAGGAGTTCGAGATGAAGGATATGGGCATCCTTCAATATTTCCTTGGATTGGAAATACGACATCGAGAAGGTGAACTATTTATGTCTCAAGGAAAGTATGTAAGGGAGATACTTGGTAAGTTTCACATGGAGGTCTGCAAACCCATGGATACTCCTCTTCCAGGAAACTAGAGGAAAGAGGATGCTACATTAGTAGAGGTAGTGGATGTTACTGTCTATCGACAGTTGGTGGGTACGCTCATGTATTTAGTTAATACAAGACTAGACATATGTTATGCGGTGAACCAACTTAGTCAAGCGATGGTTAAGCCTACCAAGATCTTTTGGAAGGTGGGCAAGCATGTCTTGAGATATATCAGGGGCACATCTGAGTATGGCTTATGGTACAGACAGACAGATGAGGTGAATTTGCATGGCTTCACGGATGCAGATTGGGCAGGTAACCCGACGAACAAAAAGAGCACATCAAGGGGGGTTTTCAGTATTAGATCTACAGTTGTTTCTTATTACAACATGAAACAGAGATTTGTGGCACTCAGTTCAGCAGAAGTGGAATACATGGTAGCAAGTCAAGCTGCATGTGAGGCTATTTGGATGAGGAAGATCCTGGTCAGTTTGTTCGGTTCTCATTTAGATCCTACAGTGAATCATTGTGATAATCAGAGTTGCATTAAACTCTCGATTAATCCTATGTTTGATGATAGATCTAAGCATATAGATATCTGGTATCATCATATCAAATATTGTGTGCAACGGAAGATCATGTTGCTTCAGTACAAACCTACGGAAGATCAAGATGCATAATTCTAATGAAGATGCTCACCAGGAGAAAATTCAAATACCATAGAGACAAGATCGGGTTGAAGGATAATCCATTTCTTGTTGAGAGGGAGTGTTGAGATTCAACAAGATGATGATCCTAGTGAAAATTAAGCACCTACACTAGGTGGGGCTTGCAGGCTATTTTTAGGTGATATGTCTATTTTTAGCAGTAATATATTTATAGATGGTTAAGAAGATTATATGAATGGATGGGCGTCTAAGTTTGGAATGCATATGTGAAGTTGTTTCATGGAATGCATGTCTAAAATTAGAATGCATGTCGATTATTGTTAAGCCCTTAACAATAATTATACAATAAATAATTATCTATTTTCAATGAGCACTTGAAAATAGTTAACTGAAGTGGAAAATCAGTTAGCTAAGTGGATTTTGAGTTGAAGTGGTTCGTTGGCGGACCATGCAGTGGAATTCGTTGTAACTGAGTGATACAAAGTTGTAACAGAGTTGGATGTGTAGTTATGTGAGTTTTTATTTAGGTTAACTCAGTTAAGTGAGTTAAAATCAGTTGTGCTAGTTGTAACTAGTTGTAACTAAAGATACACTAGTGAGAGATCAGTGAATTAATTATTTAATTAATTCAAAAGCAGTGGTATCACATGCAACTGAAGAAATACTATTGTTAACTACATGCATGTCAGATCCAATGGAGACCCAGTTGAGAGATAGGTGAAAGGGCCTGGTTGACTATCAATTGTGATTATAGTGGTGCATTCAATGCATCTAAACACACATTGGAGATACCAATGAGGATTACACAGTGAAGGCAAGGCAAGATCGAATTCATTCAGGGATCTTCATCAGCAGGGATTGTGCAATGGAGGTAGGCTGTCAGGAGGCGATAAATTGGTGCATGTGTGAGCCAATTTTTGTATGACAGTGTGAGACGATTGCATATTGTATTGAGAGATCTTGAAGTAGATTTTTGTATGATATTGTTTCATGATCCATGATATACATAATATATGATAGTTGGGGTTTTTAGCTGTAAGCTTTCCAGGTAAAAACTCCTGTGTTATTTGCAATTGATTTTTCTTCATGTGTTTATTAGCAATTAAATTTCCACAAAGAATTAAGTAGAAGGATTCTGTATTTAACAGTGGATATAATTGTTAGACCAGGACAGTCCGGTAATACATAATAGTATTAATAAAATTTCTACATCACCTAGTATAACCTTCTTTAAGCACGAAACATGGAAAAATGGGTGTACTCGCGAAGATGCAAACAAATTTAATTTGCTTGCCATAGTACCAATGTTTTTCAACACCATTTAAGGGCCATATTACTTGGGTTATAATTTATTATCATTCTTAGCTTGTTTGAGGGACATCTTTTTGTATGATTGTAATGGAAAAAATACCTAATATCCCACGCTAAAACTTCTTTCATTGCGATATTGATGTGCTTGTTGTTTCATTAAATTCTATGCCAGAGTTAGGTTATCATTTAAGGGTAGGAGAAACTTTTGTTGATTCTCAATGTGATCTTCCACTATTTGAACCTTAGAATTTTCCCTTAGAGACAATGTGACAGATGGTGGATGATATCCATAAAGTGCCATAAATGGGGTCATTTTGATGTGGTATGAAATGAAGCGTTATACCATCACTCTACTAGAGGTAACCACTTGATCCATTATGTTTGTTTCTAATATACAAAACAATGCATATATATTTCCAAAAATTTATTCACTATCTCAGTTTTCCCATCAGATTGAGGATGATAAGATGAGCTATGAGCTAATTGAGTGCCAAGACAAGAAATTATTTTTTCCAAAAATTTCCAATGAAAATAGGATCTCTGTCACTTACAATAATCTTTTATTTTTCATGTAACTTTTTATTTTTTTCCACAAATGCAATAGTGCCTATACTAGCTTTGAAAGGATGAGATAATGTGCAAAAATGTGCATACTTGGTAAGTTTATCAACTATCACCATGATGAAAATATTTTATGCGAGTAGATATTGGTGGCCACCCACCTATTCCGCTTGGACCACCAACACTATTTCATTATGTTTTCTTAATTGTACCACAATTTACTAATTTTGGAAAATTTTCGAGTCTTGAACTTCTGGAGCTGTTTTGAGGCCCTAAACGATGCTTTTTGGGGAAAACAGAAAAACCTGTAACCTATGGTATGGGTTTGTAATTGAGATTTGTATTCCTTGGATATATATTTATAATGAGGTATTGTACACGTCAAACGAAGATCATACGCCAAATTTACGACCCCGAGAAGTTGGTGTACCAACCAACCCCAATGGAGCCCACAAAATTTTGGTGCTTCATATCCTAGGGTTAGGTTTTTGGATGTTTAGGGTTTTCCCTTGTTTCTCAATAATAAAAAGGACCGGGAGCCTCATTGTAACACATTTTAGAGGCATGTATCCACCACATCTCTTCTCAAGGATAAGCTACCATCGCCCAAGCTAGTTTATTTCCATTATGCATGTAAACAATTTTCAATATTTTGTTATCAATGAATTTAAGTTCAGTTTTCGTTGTAGATTTTGTTTTCTATTTAAAATTGTATTTCATTTTGTTCCTGCATAAATCTGGATTAGTGGTATCAAAGTGATCTTCTCTTTCTCTGTTTTTCTATGCATGTACCCAACAAGGTCAAGGTATAAGGAGTCGAGGCTCGAACAAGTTGAACCTTTGCAAGATTGACCTCACCGACCATGACTGGCTCCCATGGAGGAAGAAAAGAAATATGAGGGAGTAGGAGATCCTTTCAAAATATTAATTGAATAATCCCTCGAGTGAAAAAGGAACATGATTATGGAAAATTTTTCCCAGATCCTTTGGCATATTCCAGTAGGTGACTCATATTCATCCAACAGCCACCATAGAGGTGCCATTCCCTTTAAGATACAAGTCAACTTTGACATTCCCATATTTGAAGGCCAAATAGATGTAGATGCTATAGATAAATGGTTAAATATGTTGGAAGCATATTTTTCGGTTCATGATTTTTCCAATAGGGAAAATATTACTTTTGTACTCCTCAAATTTTCCCCCCATGTCAAGTATTGGTGGGAAACCTACTGGGAGTAGAAGATGAGAGGAAAATGCTACACAATAATTTGTCACCATGCTCATTTTCTCATCCATGATACTGAAATGCCCCATGACAGATCTTGTGGAATTTTTCCACCATCAAGAAATATATTAACATATCCCCTTGAAAATCTAAAAAAGACTACCTTGGAAGATTGTTGAAGAAACTTGGAAAAATTCCTATTTTATTGGGTCAGCGCCCTTCCTAGTGCTATGACCAGGCTGATGTCCTTTTCAAAATTCTGGCCTAGCACTCTCAATGCCCTAATTTCTTGGAAAATTTCGTTGATCCCCTTTCTTGCAGTGCTTACTCAAATGGAGGAGAAGCTTCGACCTCTAGAAGCTCAAGGGCAACGAGTTGGTTGTTGAATAGTGATGATAAGGTCGAGCTATCTCATTTTAGAGCCTTGATCTCATCCATGGGGGATCATCCCTTAGAAAGTGGGCCTTCCTCCTCCTTTCATGGGTTCCCAACCTCTTCTCGCTCGCTATAAATTCACATCCCTCATTCCCCCAAGTTTAGAGCTTGTTTGATCATTGTCAAACTCATCTGAACTCTCATCCCTTTGCATGCTAGCATCATGATAAAGCTTAAGTGATCAAGAGAAGGAATTATTTTTGAGCTTCGGTGAAGGACTCAGATTTTCACCTAAGGATGCCTCCAACATCAAGGCCTAGGTTGTAAGCTCTCCTTTTGTAATTTATCAATAATAACATCTGATGTTTGCTTTCTATATTTGTCTAAATTTTCATGCAAATATTCTAGTACTCCTTAATCTGCTAGATAGCTAGTGTTTACTTTTATTATGTATTGTATCACATTTGTTGTTGTCTCTTGATCATCCATAGGTATTCGCGTGCCATCAGTAGTAGGAAGCGGTCCTACAAGGATCGTGGATCGAAGCCACCATCAACAGATTCAAGTGTAGCATTTGGAAAAATGTGTTTATGTCTCTTTCCTCATTGCATTGTAAACATTAGTTAAGAGAGCTTTGCTTTAGAAAGAATCTCATGTTGTTAGATCCACTTTAGGGCTAGAGAGATCACCTCTGTCTGCAAAGGGGATTTATCTTGACAACATCTCCATTATTTTCAGCCACACCCACTTGGAATTATTTCCGAGATGCCATCAAGGAACATTATTACCCTATTGGGAGATATGAAGATAAGTACATAAAGTGGACCACACTATGACAGGGGAGGGACCAATACGTGCCAGAGATCACAAATATTTTTCAAACCCTTCACACGAAATTAGGTATCAAGGATATTGAGCAACATCTAGTACTCAAGTACCGTGACTGTCTACCAAAATGCATCAAGGATGAAATGGAGTCCTTGGACATCTCCTTTCTTGGAGCCGCCTGTCAATACACAATCAAGATTGAGCATAAATTCAAACAAAAGAAGCAAGACTTTGGATATGCAAATATGAAGTTAGGGAAATGTGCCCCTAAACTGCAGAACAAAGGAAAAAGCTAATGCAGGGTGACCCACGAAAAATCTCCAAAGCAATCGTCAAACGCGGGTGATAGAATAGACACGAGTGACAATCACATCCCACTACACTCAGATAATAGAGATCTCCCATGCAGAGCTTCATTTGCTATGGATCTAAATACAGTTAGCCTCTCGTACAAAACTCGCTAAACTGGAAATGATGACGAGAGGATGGGTACTACGTCACCATGCCCTGAGCATCACCTTGCATCTATCACCATTAATTTCCATCATGATTAACCATTATCGCAGCCATACCCCTTCCCCTGGGCTTGCTCAAGTTCTCAATCATAGCACGTAGATACGTGCAAAGCCCACTCTTTGCTATCCTCATGGCTCTCATCCCCACCCCTTTATAAAGCTAAGCTACCCGCCCCTCTCTTTACTCAGCCTATTACCTTGGCCTTTCGCCCCCTCACTCTGCTCTGGCTTCTCACCGACTTCAATCGGCTGCGAAGCTAAACTAGCGTGGAGCTATTCAGTCTCCTTCGGATTTCCTCTCTCCCTCCTGGGCATCTTCCCCCCAAATATCTCTTCCCCTTTAGCCCCTGTGTGATACTTCTTCTCCTGAACTGCTCTCCCTATTCTAGGTGCACAATGGCTCCTAGACTTTGCCAACGCACTATCCGTGGAGGTCAGAGAGGGGCTCTCCTGGGATGTTATCATCGAGGAGAGGATAATCGTCTTGAGTTGATTGATGGCTCCTCTTCCAGCACATTTGCGCACCAGAGTCCCAATACCGAGCAGTGTGCAGAAGTCTCCAGGCATGCTACGCAGCGAGGAGGTCGTGGTTCGGGAAAGTCCACCACCTCTCTCGAGACACACTCCCAGAAACAAAATTATGTCCCTTTGATGGATCCAAATAAGGATGATGAGGACACAGACATCTGGATCATGGACTCCGATGGCATCTGGACGCGTGTACCTGATGGCATGGACCCAAACTCCCCCATCCTCTATGCTCCAGTGAGAATTCCCAGGCGTACTGTGGAAGATGTGGAGGTAGCTGCTGGGCAGGCTCCTGCTTGACCTATTGAGGAGGAGAACCCCAATGTTGATGATGAAGATGATAAGTAAAATCTGCGCAGCTGCACAATTATTTTCTGTTTTTATAATGCTCGCCCTCAGGGCCTTTCTGCTATCATTTACTTTGTGTTTCTTAGATATGTTGACGTTATTGCGCATAACGTATTTCTCAGTTATAAGTTTTGTCTGGGCTAGTTTTCTCCCCCGAGGCAGCCCAGAAACATTGTAACAAAGTCTGGATTTGGTTAAGCGCAGCTTGCCAACCCGACCTATAGCATATATAACTTTATGTTTTTGAAATTAATAGAATAGCCCAACTTACCCCAAAAAAAAAATCTCCAAAGCAATAAGAAAATAACACCACCACAAAGATAATGAAGGACACAGGAAAGTAGTATGAGTTCCATAAGTGCCCTGCTCACAACATAAGTGAGTGTCGAGCCAAGCAGTCATTTGTGGCTAAGATGAAGGCTTCAAAGTCAGATGCATGTTCCAACTCTGAGTTAGAACTCGACAAGGTGAATGAAAAAGGGAAGTATATTTTTGATGTATTTCCAAACACCACCGTTGCCACTACCAAGATCCAAAATATTGATCCCGAAGATCTAGAGGGAGGGGAGCGCCTCTTCCACTCGTAGATGTGGGTGAAAGGGCCTCCACTACAATTCATTATTGATAGCGGGAGCCAAAATAACCTCATCTCAGCAAAGATTGTTAAGCATCTAAGCCTACCGACCACACCACATACATAACCATACACCATTGGGTGGATCCACCAAGGACGAGATATTTGCATCAACTAACAATATTATCTTCCCTAAAACATAAAACCCCTCATAGATTAGGTACTATGTGATGTTGCTCCTCTTAAGGTTTGTGATGTATTATTAGCCCAACCATACTTGTGGAAGCGTCATGTTGTGTATGAGTCAAGGCCTCACATTATTATTATTACTTTGGGCAGTAAGTTATACAAAATGCCAGAGGTAGCCCCACCTACTGCCATCTCTTTGATCTCTGGTAAGTAATGCAGTAAGATCATCTCCTAGACCATGAAATTGTTTTATTTTCGATTCTTTCTCAAATTGAAGGGCCTCATGAAGGGTTCCACCACGTACCAGAAGCATGTGGATAAGGTAGTGGAAGAATACAAGGACATCTTCTCCTCGCCCATAGGGGTACCTTCATGCTGTCTGGTCAATCATTCGATTGATTTGACTCTTGGAGCACCTCTACCCAATGGGATGATATACTGCTGCTCTATTATGGAAAATGAAGAAATCAAGTGGTAGATCCAAGAGATGCTACAAAAAGGGCACATTCTACCAAGTTCCTCACCTTATGGGAGCCTGGTTGTATTTGTACAGAATAAGGATGGGACTTGGAGACTCTACATCGATTATCGATCACTAAATAAAATCATTGTCAAGAATAGGTATCCAATCCCATAGATTGATGACCTTCGTGACCAACTCAAAGGGGCCAAGTATTTTAGCAAATATGATTTAAATTTTGGTTATCACCAAGTTCCAATAGAACCCATAAATGTATGGAAGAATGCCTTCAAATATAGGGACATTAGAGGAAATTTCAGCCTAAAAGTGGCCTCCAAAGGAAAAATAATAAAACAATAATTAAAATAATAGAATAAAATTTATGAATTTTGGAGGGAAAATAAGAAATATATATATATCTACATATATATATATATATATATATATATATATATATATATATATATATATATATATATATATATAATTGTATTTTGGTTTATCTCCATGTTTATTAAAAAAACATAGAGCACTGCTGATTATAATTAAATTATGCACCCAATGAGTACCCATCATGCAGACTTTTTAGAAGTCCTACATTGATAAAAATTGAAGATACATTAAAAAAACATTAAAAATTATCTTTAATTTTTATCAATGTGGGTCTTCTCAAAAGTGTGCATAATGGTTACTCGTTGGATTCATAATATAATTCCACATCCAACGAGTGTCTACACTTGAAATTTTAGTAAACCTATAAGGAGATAAGCTAAAAATGCAATTAAAAAAAGTAGCTTTTCTTCTTTTCCCTTCAAAATATTTAGATGTACCTCATTTTAATTTTAAAGTATTTTGATTGGTTTAAATATTATGACATGGAAATTATGTGAAAATTTCATGGGCACTTTTAGGCTAAAATTTTCTCTAATGGGGCCTTTTTGAGTGGTTGGTCATGCCTTTCAGGTTGATAAATTCCCCTGCAAATTTTATGAGGTGGATGGATGACATATTGCGGTATTTACCAACTTGTTTGTGGTTGTATATCTTAACGACATCCTCATCTTCAACAACAGTTGGGAAGATCACTTTTAACACATTCAACATGTCATTCAAACCCTATGACAACACAAACTATGTTCCAACTTGGAGAAATTCACCTTTGGCATGAGACATATCCAATATATGGGTTACCTCATTGATGAGCAAGGCATGCATGTGGATCCAACTAAGATCCAATTCATTTGGGATTAGCCAGCCTTGATCACTCTAACAGAGCTTCACAAATTTTTGGGCCTTGCTAATTTTTATCGGACGTTTGTGTTGGGATTCTCTCATATCACTTGGCCTTTGAGTCAAGTTACTAAGGTTAGAGAAAAATAATATATATATATATATATATATATATATATATATATATATATATATATATATATATATATATATATATATATATATATATATATATATATATATATATATATATATATATATATATATATATATATTTTATTCTGGTCTGAGTCCCAAAAAAAGGCATTTGTTGGGCTGAATCATCGCCTCTGCCCTACACCAGTACTCACATTTCCATACCTGCAAAAACCATTTTAAATTGAGACATACACCTATGAATATTCTATTGGTGAAATTCTCATCCAACAAGGGAATCCAGGGGCTTATCATAGTGAGACACTTTCCAACACAATTCATAAATACCCCACCTACGATAAGGTGATGTATTCCATCATGCAATCTTGATGATATTGGAAACATTACATTCTGGGGAAGGAGACAGTCATCCACACAGGTCACCAACTCCTGCAGTTTATACAGACCCAAGGGGAGTTTCAGAATGATCACCATCAGGATTAGTCCACATATCTACAAAAATTCCATTTGAATATCAAATACAAGAATAGAAACACTAATCATGTTTTAGATTGCCTCAGTAGGCCACTGGTTGCAACACTGACCACTATTCTCAACACTTGTGTCCAAGATACCTCTTGATGGTTGCAACTATCTAAAAATGATCTGGAGTTCACCACGACATACTAGATGCTAGTTGATGGCAAGAAAATTCTATATTTCCACCCCTAGGATGCATTATTATGCTACATAGGTGTTAACGCGGGAATTGACACGCCTATGTCAACAAGGTAGAGATGAACTAGACTAAGGCTCTTCACGCAACCCCATCTATTTGGAGTAGTCATTCTCGATGGGTTTAAGGGCTCCATTGGCCTTTGAATTCCTCCTCTTATGAAGGAGATAATCTGGAAAGTATCCTAAAACTATGGCTAATGTTAGGTTCTTGTAAAATTAAGTTAAAATGATACCTAACTTTTTTGAGTCATGTTAATAGAACGAAAATATAAAAATATGTAGTAAATACAATTAACTAAATTATATCATAATATTTACAATATTTAATGAAAAAAAAAAAAGGTTGTAACTCAATGTAACTAGCACAATGAAAAATTATTACAAAATAACAACTATTTTAAGAAGAGAAAAAAAGAAAAAGAAAACTCATTCATTAACAGAAATAAAAATTAGTGTTTTCTCAATGTAGTATAAAATAGAATGAACAACTATAATAAAAATAATTAGTTCACACTATTAAGTAAACCCACTGTAAAAGACTTCAGTTTTTAGTGAGGTTGGGTAATGCTGAGAGGTCATTGGCAACCATTAAAGCTTGAACTTGAGGACTAGTTTGAAAAACAGATTTAGGAATTTTCCCTAAAAGAAAACATAAGTAAGAAGCTGTCCACTGAAGAGTGGAAGAATAAGTATATTTTCAGTGAGCTGCATGAGATTTTCTTTGTAACCTTTTCACATGAACTGCAGGAGTGGTTAGCAAGGTTAGTAGAATTTAAAACCTATTGGAAGGATGATCAAGTCACACAGTGGACCCCTGAATTGTTCCAACAGTTGGAGAAGACTAATAATTTCATTACCTGAACTGTAGATCACTGGGTTGACAATGCCTTGGGCCGGTTTGTAACAGAGTGTGCAGTCGATAAGTTTGTGTCATACTCGGAAGCTGAAAGAAGGTTTTTCAAGGGATTGAGAGGTAAGTTCTTACAAACTTTTCCTCTGCTGATTAAGATGCTATTGTGCGAAAAGGGTATTTTGTGTAGCCACACCGAGTGAATGACCCCTGATCAGAGTGAAAGCACTATGCGCATCGGTAAATATTATCAGGACAATTATAGGGGGGATAGATCTGTATACAATCCCCTGAGAAACTCCCCTGATATAAGCAGAAGCGAGGCTACGTAGGATGAAAATAGCCCTCCTACTACGCCACCATCAAATTCGCAAGAATCCTCCTACCCCACCACTACCCCCACCTGTGGAAGATATGGCCGCGCATATGAAGTTACCCATTTTTAAGGGTGCGGGGGACGAAGCTATGGATCGATTTTGGTTTGTGGAGAATGCAGTGTGGATTGTGTAGAATGTTAATATTTATGCTGTTAAGAGAGCACAACTGGCTATGGCCTTTGAAGGTCATGCTTTAGATTGGTTCATGGGATAAATTTCTCAACATGTGGATCCCACAGTTCAGGAGATCAAGGATGCCCTGAAGCAGTAGTTCCAAAAGCCAAAATCCTATTATCCATGCGTAATAAAACTGAAAGATATTAAGAAAGGGCCTACAGAATCAATTTGGGAAGCTGACCAACGACTAAAGAAAACCATAAACGACGGAGTATTTTCTTACAATGACAAGTAGCATAAGGAATGGTTCATTGCCATGTTATTGCCACATCTACGCGGACCTATGGGACAATAGAAGATTGATTCTCAGGAAGAAGCTATGGAAATTGCTATGAAATTAGAAGCTGCACTGAGGGACGATGCTCAATTTGGAGTGCTACAAATTCAAAGCTAATTAAAAGCTATGCACTTATAAATTTACAATTTATGAAGAGACTGGGGTAAATAAGTTGGCGCAGACATCTGGTGCATACGATGCAAGGGAGTTGGACACACCAAAGATCAGTGTCCTCTGCTGTTGAATTACATGCAAGCTGGGGGACCAAGTCCACGGTGCCCCGTAGATGTTATTGGGCCTAGTACCCCCACACTATGGTGCATTGATTTTTAGGTGGCTGGGCTACATGATACCGACCATTTCCTATGGTTAGGAGCATATGTATGAGAACTGAAGCAATAATGGTGCAGATTCTGCTCTTCAGTTGGTCACGATGAGAATAATTGCAGAACATATGACTTGATGATAAACAAAGTGAATCTTTATAGGGTGCATGCCAACCCTTCATCGCCAGCATCTCCCTCCGGATGAGGAGGATCCCCAGCAAGAGGACGAGGAGGGGGAGAGGTGGAGGCACAGGTCGAGGGAGAGGGAAACTAATTTGTTACAACTGTGGAGACACTGGACACGTACAGACATGATGTACGTGATTGCCCCAACCCTGCGCGACAATCTTGCAGGTACTGTAGGTAATTTGATCATGTAATTGAATATTGTCCTGTGTTAATATCTAAAATGTAGGAAATGCAACAGACACCGATGCAGAACATACAAATGGTTAAGGCTAAACCGCGTGAAGATGGTCCAAGTGTAAATGTAATTACTCATAGCGGTGTAGCCACTGGAGGAAATGAGGAAAAGGCTGTTGTAGAACCACTCATCAAAAAAGCAACTGACAAAAGGGAAGGCCTAAACCTACAGAAAGAAAAAGAGATTTTCATTAAGGCTAGGAAGGATTTTGCTGATGCAGGAGCATCCATCTCAAGGACTCCCATGGAACCAAAAGCCGATGATGGAAGTTAAACCATTCCTACAAGACTGCATTAAGCTACTGCGCAATCAAAATGTAGTAGATAATATCTAGGCCTTGATAGATAGCTATGCATAAAAAGAGGTGCCTCAAACATAAACTAAGGCTGTGAACAAGGCTTATAAGCAAAATAAGAGAATTGGTAGGGATATGCACATAACTATGTAGATTGGAGAGTATGAGATGGATCAAGTCATATTGGATCTGGGGTTTGATGTAAATGTCCTACCTAAGAAGACTTGGCAGAAGATGGGAGAACCAAAGTTGGAATGGTCCACCATTAAGCTACGCATGGCTAATCAATAAAATATCAGTCCACTTGGAAGGCTTCCACAAGTTGTGGTAGACATTTCTAGAGTAAAGGTATGTGCGGATTTTGAATTAATACAAATTGTGGATGATGCAGACCCTTACCTTGCACTGTTAGGATTGGATTGGGCCATTGATATGGGAGGCATCATTAACCTTAAGTGTAGAAGTATGATTTTTGAGAATAATTGTACGTGGGTGATAGTCCCACTGAATCTAGTAGAAGGAGAACGATATACAAAACTAATACGCGAAGGGGATGATGTTGACCATATCTACAAACTAAATGCATGGGACACAGATTGGATCAACCCTACAGTCGATGGCATGTTGAACTGGGAAAAGGATAGCTCATGTTTTTCTGATTCCAATGGTGAGATGGAGAACTGGAAGAACTGGCTGCACGATGTCTTTTCATTGCACTGCCTCAAGATCACAAAGAACTTCTAGTGCATCTCCTCAGAGGTAAGATAAATACCCTACTTTGATGGTTATGGTAGTTTCAAAGAGTTTTTTGAAGCATTGGAAAAAAATTTCCTAGAGGAACGAAGGTTTTGGGCGCTTGGTTTGGCTATGCGTGCAACTCCAGCGCGTTGGTGGGAGACACAAAAGGGAACTTTCTAGGACTGGGAGGAATGTAGAAAAATGATGATGCTACAATTTCAACCTCCAACCACTCCACCATTGAGTTGTTCTATGGTCGAGGTGATTCGCACAAGCACCTGTCCATGTGGATGGAGGTATGGGATGAAAAGACATGGAACGAGTGGGTTCATAGGTTTGTCCACTCATTGGAGCTGATACCCACCACTTGGTATCTAGAAGTCAAGATACACTGAGGTACTCAATACTGGTTTACAATGACCGAGGTTTTCTTAGCAACCTTTGGCTCAGTTAAGGGTTCAGAGAAATTGGATGAAGCCTTGCAGGACATAGATGATTTGGTTTATGATGAATCCCGACCTCGAAAGGAGTGAGTTACGCTAGCCTGGGATGCGTAGATGCAAGACATCGTCAATTTTAGAATTATGTCAATTAAGGATAATGAAGATGACACGAGGAATGTTAATATCCCGAAATCAAAAGGGGAGGGCATAGTTACAGGGCCCACATTAGGGATGGTGGATGTTACTAAACCTATGAAATTGAAGGAAGTCAACATTGGGATAGAAGAGCAACCCAAGTTAGCCAAGATTGGGGGCTACTAAGATTATGATACAATAGGAAATTTTGCAGAGATACTGACAGAGTATCAAGATATGTTTGCTACAAATTTCTTTGAGCTCAAGGGAATTATAGGGGACCTGGGTGTCACGAAGATCATGCTGAAACCAGATGTGTGCCCTATCAAGAAACACCCATATCGATTGAAACCCAAATATAAGTGTTAGTATGAATTCTTTGTCGAAGCGTACGAAAAAGAACCACTTTAGCTACGCATAACTAATAGCCCTAACAACAATAATGGCTGCAAAACATCTTCAGATTTGCAATTAGTAGTTAAAGTGCTGCAACAAACAGATCTATAAATGGAAAGACATTAAGCAGTAAAGTAAAGAGTTTGCTCCATGCATCCAACAGACAAGACAAGAATACGATTTTTGAATGAATTTTTATATTACAGGGCACCTGGGAGGAAACAAGAAGGTGTATCCAGATCTCCTCAATGGGATGGGTTCTTTGTAGTCCTCAGCACTTCAGATCTAAGCTTTCTCTCTCTTGTAGATGTAGAAAACTCAATGTAGAAGGTAGAGCTCAATGGGAGCAAAATGGCAGAAAAATGAGACCAAGTGTGTAGATCCAGAGTGATCTAGTATGCAACAAAAGGTGAAGAATGATGGGGAAAACCCTCCTATTTATAACAAAATATTGGGTCCTTCTAGATCTTGGTGTATGATTAAAATAATGTTAATCACATCTAGATCCACCTCTATGGAATATTTTATTATTATTTGTTGGAGGGAAAGGGTGTTTGACTTGGGTCAAATCCCTTGATTAGTGAAAAATAAATAAATAAACGATTTATTTATCTTTTTAAGGAAGTGGTTGGGATATAATCAAATAAATAATGATTTAGTTGATTAATGGTGGTTGATTTGGTCATATTTAACAAGGAATATTATTTAAATAATTATTCCTAGAAAATAATAAGATAACTATGGGTTTATCTCATTAATTTCTTTGTTTTTGGGTTAAACATGACCGGGAATAATAATTAAATTATGGTTTAATTAATTATTCCTTTTGGGGTTTCCTAATTAACATAGTGAAAGCAGTTTTACTTGGGGTAAAACTGGTCTTACATGGTGTACTTGGGTCCATCTAATGATGAAGAGTTAGATGACCAAAAAATGGTGGAACAGATTGCCCCCCAGCGTGCGAGTGTCAGGAGCAAATCGTATGACCGAAGTACGTTGTAAGAAGACAATCACTAGACAACAAAAAGGGTATGTCAGAGAGAGAAATATGAGGGAGATAGTGTGCTGAAGGACTAGACCCTGAGGAGACGAGACTCGCAGGTGCAACAAGTCTCTGTTATGAGAGGGTACCTGTGCTGAAGGCGGCGGGGGAGGCATACCTATGCCCGCCGTGACAAAGTACAAAGAATAGTGTGTCCAGTAAACAAGGGGCCGAACCATAGAGTACAGCTGGCATAATCAAGGGCCAGATAAAAATACAATGAAGAGTCTCACATACATGCTGTGCCTGGGATAACAGCCAGGACTAGTACAATAATATCTGAGTACATGAGACAAATACAACCCAAATGCCCCCTGCAAATGGGGAAGGGCTCACAAAATCTGACTGATACAT
>CM076581.1:692730639-692916829 GCA_034641835.2 Pinus albicaulis
TCATGGACGCCATCTGTTATATCTCTAAATTCCCTGTGATGGGCTGGCAATGGACTATCCACGATCCTTTGCCCATTCATGTGTACCATAAAGAACTATGGGAGTCTAAGTTTATCCCCCATTTTTACCAAATTTGTCATGGAATAATGCTGCCATTGTACAGAACATTATATAATAAGGATGCCCCAAGGTTATCCTCAGAAACAGAGGTTGATATTCTCCCCGTCGCGAGATGGTTTGGAGAAGAATTGTTCACCTATATTAGGGTTTTTTGAAGTTATGCTTCTCCCCATGTTTTACCCTTATATGTTCCAGATAGACTTGTAGCTCGGGAAATTGCTTATCAGACTTGTGGCCAGGGAGGTATAACAAAAGATTTAAAAGAGAAGAAAAAAGGCATTTGGCCACAATTTCCTGTAAAATGTGGAACATTTTCACTGTTTGATATTGGTCATGCATTCCAAGAGATAGGCAACATTACATGTCTACAGCTGTTCAAATTTTCGAGAAGGTTATTCGACCCAGATGATATTGTTAAGAATTTTACCAATACAATCAGAGTAAGGGAATTTTCCGGGGAACAGGATCTTTTTGATGATATGTTCCAAGCAATAAATTCATTTAAAGAAGTTTTGAATTCAGCTCAAACGCAGTTATCTCCAGAGGAATTCCAGGAATTCAAACTTTACAGAGAAAGAAGACTAACTCCTATTCCTTTAGATAATCTACGCTTAGAGCCCGCAAGGGAGCAAACTCCTAGTGTTAGTCTTAACGACAGTTCAAGCACAGATAAATCTAAATCAAAATCTGACAGAGATTCTGAACATTCCAATAAGTCTAATGAAAAGGAAGATAAAATGGAAGAATCTATTAAGGATTCTGCACAATCAAAAGAACTTGCTCAACAACAAATTTTGACTTCTCAACAGACAAATCCTCCTCCAACCAATGTACAACAACAACCAGTCATTATTGAATTAGACAAAGAATGGGAAACCTTCAACCAATTGATTAATGTAGAAGGACAGAATGTACAGACCCCTGTCCAGACAACCAAAGTTTTG
The DNA here is from genome assembly GCA_034641835.2 of Pinus albicaulis. Classification (NCBI taxonomy): domain Eukaryota; kingdom Viridiplantae; phylum Streptophyta; class Pinopsida; order Pinales; family Pinaceae; genus Pinus; species Pinus albicaulis. Next base: position 692,731,704 of record CM076581.1, read on the forward strand.
AACACAGGAACAAGCAGCACAGTCGCAGTAACAGAGCATATACCAATCACACCATCCTCCGAAATTGTACTTAATGTGGAGGAAATTCCTCCTCTAGATGTATTCTACAGCCCAAAATACAAAGAAGTAGTGAAAATACAGAGGAAAAAGAGAAAATTAGAAAGTGCAATTGCTACTGAACCAGAACAAGTAGATGTTTTGTGGAAAGATCCTGCCACAGAACCTACTCATAATCTCACTAAGTTATCTCAAATGATAGGAGCTTATGCTTCTGCAAAAATTGACAAAGCATTTGAGATACAACTTTTGTTGAATGAAAAAGAAGAACAGGTAAAAGTTCTACAACAACAATTGCAACAGGTACAGGCCGATAAGGAAGCACATTTGAAACTTGAAGAGTTACAACAACAACTTCAAGAAATGCAAATAGGACATCAAAAAAGCTTGGCTGATAAAGAAAAACAAATACAGATTATCCGAGATCAACATAAAGATGATCCTAAGCTTCCAGAATTCATTTCAGAAACTATCTCTTTGAACAATCAACTACTGCAACAAGAGGAAGTTTTCTGCCAAAAAATCTTGCAATGGAATTCTTTGTGCCAAGAGAGCGATAAAATCACAAATCATGTTGTAGATTTACGAAATGATTATGATTTGATTAATGAAAAGATCAATGATTATCTGGCATGGCAAAAGACAGAAGAAGGTAGAAAAGCTGGTGCACCCATTGTTAATGAAAACCATAAAGAAATACTGTTCAATAACTGGGATGCACAAATCAGAAGGGCAGAAAAGGCAGCAGAGGAGGCGGCTACAGCGGCAAACATTCTTACTGATTGTGTAAATGACAATTTACACAAAGCTAATTTGATTCCTGAAACTGTTCTAGGATATCTCCCACAGGCAAATCAACTGCAAACAGAATGGAGGCAAAAGGCAGAAGAAAGAGAAAAATCTATCCAAGGGCTGACAAGATTGAATTGGGACTCATACTGGATGTACTTGGTGAAGCCACACAGTCAGCACAGTGCGCTTAATTGTATCATCAATGCTACAAAGAAGATTGCTCCTACGCTTGCCGACTCTGTCTTTTCAGGACAGTTGAATTCCGAAGTCGGTCAACCGCATCTTCTCAAAACTATGCTAGATTCCTGCAAGTTTAAAGATCAAGTTCATAGATAGATAGATTTAGTTTTAATTTCACTGTATTTTAGCCTAGGAAAAGGACGATCATTGAACCGAATCCTTAATTTTTGTAATAAACTATTTTTAGATTTAGCTAAGTAGTATTTAAACCCCTCTCATGCATTTAGAGAGGGGTCCTAGATCTTAATATTTTTGGACTTGGAGATTGCATTTATGTACTCCATTGTCTTATATATTTTTAAAAAGGATCACATCTGGTGATTTTCATGCGAAATTATCTTTGAAGTGTTGCATTTCTGTACCTTGGAATTTGATTTTGCATCAGAGTTATTGGATTAGAGTATCACATTGCATTTGAAAGTCTTCAAGATGAATGAGGTATTTCTATCCTTTCACTGTTGATTTCTTTTGTCTTATGATATTCACTTTAAAATTTCTATCATTTATATATATTTGTTTTCACAACGCTTCCTTTTATATATCATTTCTGAGTATAATTGAAACATTATCTTTCATAAGTGTATATAGATGGTATACAATGATGAATGAAATATGTTAATACAACTCTGTTTAATTTCTTAAACAGAGTTATCTTTATTTGTTTCTGCACATTTCAATTTAAATAATAATACATTTTCATGGTTATTGTTAAATTGGAACAATCTTAAGTTGTATTCACATATAATTACCCGGGTTAGTGCTAGAATTTCTTTACCAGTATTTAGTTTAAATTAGATAGTTTTATTTTAGTTAATTTAGTCCCATTTCCACCCATCCAAACCAATCCATTTAGTTATAAGGAAACTGGTCCTTTAAATCCAGTCGGAGCCACCATACCAAACGGAAAAGGAGTTGTCTTAAGGTCCCGACCGGGTGGTTTTCCCCGATGTTTGAAGCAGAGATTTTCTAGGTTTCAACATTTTTGGCGCTAGAAGGAGGGCCTGAGCTATGAATGGCAAGTAAATATTTATCCACAAGCCATTCTGAGAGCAAAACACCCTCATTAACTTCTTCAATTTCTTCTGAAATTAAAAATCCTAGAGAAGAAATTGCAGAAAATATTCAGACACCCACTACCAAAATCTCAAAACATTCAGACAATCAACATCCTGAGTCTCCCGAAGTTCAAGATTTAATTCATAAATTGAAAGGATTCTCATTATCTCTAGAAGAGTCTGAAATATCTGAAGGTAGTGTAACTTCAAAATTTGTTTCTTCTAAACCTCTTACTAGGCTTCAAAGTGAAAAACTTGGTATTTCTCCGAAAGAATTCCCTTTACCTAGTAGAGTCAAGACAAGAAAAACTCAATCGGAATCAGTAAGTGATATAAGTTCAACATCTAATATTCAAATACATGTTTCCGAAATCCCTTCTCAACAAAGTACAGTAGTTTCCACATCATCTCCTCAATCATCATTAATCTCAACATCATCTATTCCAACAATTTCTATTCAAACACCACCAGTTTCTACTATCCCTCCAATAGTTGTTCCAATAATGGCACAAAGACCATGGTCTACTCCAGGGGCAGTCAACATGGCTGCACCTTTACATGATTTACCAGACAATCCTGGAAAATGGCTTCCAAAGTTTAGCCCAGATCTTAACATTCAAGCTGAAGAACATATCAATAACTTTATGCTGGCTATTAATTTGAATGGATTCATACATGAAGATGTTGTAGTTAGATTATTCCCTTATACTCTCCAGGGAGTAGCAGGATCATGGTACTTTTCATTACCATCAAGATCCATAACAAGTTGGGACATTTTTGCCGATCATTTTTTAACCAAATTTGGAGATGACCGATCAATAGCAACTTTACTCAATGACCTCTCAAATTTGAAGATAGAACCCAAGGAACCCATTAAAGAATTCAATGCTAGATTCAACAAACTCTTGAACAAAATTCACACAGATTCACAGCCCAGTGAACAAGTCAGAATTGAATGGTACATAACTGCCTTACCCTCAAACATAGCAATTTTCGTGGACAGAGATGCAAAGCCTACATTAGCTGAGAATATGAAAGAAGCTATTGCAGTGGAAAAACGAATTACTTCTCTGGAAAAGAAAAATGCTATAGAGGAAAGGAAATCAAAGAAAGTCAGCTTCAAAGATGATTCAAAGAAAAAGGCCAAAGATCCATACGACATGGAAGGTTTACAGAAAGTTATTAAAACCATGTCAAATGAAATGGCTGAAATTAAAAAACAAGTGGCTGAAACTTCTACCAAGAAACCATTCCGAAATTTTAGAAGAAACCAAGTTGAATCTAAACCTCCTAATGCAATCTCTAATGCAGAATCAGAAGAAGAGGAAGAGGAAGAAGATATATCTATAGTATCAGATGAAGAAAATGAAAATGAAGAAATAGCTAAATTGAATGGAATGTGGGATTTTATTCTCCCTAATTCTGATAGTGAAGAAGCTATGCCTGTAAGTACTAGGAGTAAATCCACAACGGAACCAGTGCAAACAGTTCCTAAAAAGAAAATTACAACTCCAAGTACCAAAGACAAATCCCCTGTAAAGAAAAATTCTCCATTACCTACTCAAAATCAGCCATCCTCTTCTAATCCTCCTACATCAACAGCAAAGACTTTAGTAGTGTCAGATCCTATGGAATACAACATTGTCGAGGACATGAAAAAGATCAAAGCTAATATTTCCTTACATGAACTCAGCAAACTAAAACACCAGCAAAAGTTGTTATTGAAAGAATTAAATGCTACACCAATTGCTCCTTTACCAAGCGGTGTAGTTGCAAAAGTAGCGAGAGGAACTGGTAAGCCACCAGATAAGGTAGATGCTACTGATACTGTGCTCATTGGGGAAAAATCAAATTCTCAAACTCCTCCTTTTCTTTTGACTTATGAGATGTACAATAAAAATCTGCACAATTGTTTGATTGATTCTGGAGCCTCCTCCAATATAATGCCTACTTCTGTCTGTGCCAAATTGAATATCGAACCACAGAAATCAGCAGTTCATATCGTTCAATTGGATCGCTCTAAAGTTCAAGTCGTAGGAGAAATCAATTTAGTTACTATCAGATTAGCTTCTGATCCTAGGATTGTCCAAAGAATTGATATTTTGATTGCTGATATTACTGAATTCTATGGATTAATCTTGAGCAGGGACTGGTCTGCTAAACTTAACGGTTATATCTCGACTGATTATTCGCACATGTGGCTTCCTTAAAAAGGGAAACCAAATCAAATCAAGATCGAACGAGAAAAACATATGACACATACTGTCACTGAATTTGAACAACCTAATGAGCCCGTGGCATTCAAAAACAATATTCTTGGAGGTTATTCTGCTGAATCATTCCTTGGAAATTTCAAAGCTCCTCAATCACCTTTTTCTGTAAATACTTTTGTTTCTCAGATAGAAAATTTTTCACAACCTGATTCTTCCAGAATTGTAAATATTTCTGATGTAATTGTAGATAAGCCAATAGATAAATCTTTATTTTGGTCGTTATATTTTGATGGATCGAAGTCTAGTGATGGAGCTGGAGCTGGATGCATCTTAATTGATCCAGATGGGGAGAAAACCATGCTGTCATGTAGGTTAGAATTTGAGTGTACTAACAATACTGCAGAATATGAAGCCTTGGTTCAAGGACTTTATAAAGCTATAGGGTTAGATGTTAAATACTTGAAAGTCTTTGGTGATTCCAAAATTGTCATAAAACAAGTTAGGAATACTATTCATTGCCTTTCAGGACATCTTAAACACTATCAAACCCTAGTACAAGATCTCACCACTCATTTTTTAGCATTCAATATTTCTCCTATTCCTAGAAATCAGAATACATCAGCTGACTTGTTAGCTAATGTTGCATCTAAACTCCTACCTATTGAAGATTGCAGTCCTGATAGGTTTTCTATAAAATTGATTTTTCGTCCATCTGTCCCAGATAATGTTACAAATTGGAGAGTATTCTATCATGATCAAGATATTCTAAATTTCATGACCTCAGAGAAATCATATGATGAGCAAATCATTGACGAAGATGATCATGATTTACAAATTGCTTCAAAAGGTAATGAAAACCCCATTCCAAAATCTGTTGTTAAATTAGAGGATTTATATGACATTAAAGACAGATTCAAGAAAGTCACTAATACTAAACTTCAAAGCTCTACCTTGAAGTTTGAATTAGTAAATCTTGGTTTTGATTCTAAACCTCAAAACATTAACTTAGGACTCAATTTAACACCAGAGGAAAGGAATGTGTTCATTAAACTTCTCAACAAGTATAAAAACGTTTTTTCTTGGAATTATGATGATTTAAAAACGTATGATACTTCGATTATTCAACATACAATTCCAATGCTTCCTGATATTAAACCTGTTCAACAGAAGTTGAGAAAGATCCATCCAAATCTCAAAAGTCAAATCAAATCAGAACTTAATAAACTTTTAAAAGCCAAAATCATTTTTCCAGTCAGGCACTCCAATTGGGTTTCCAATATGGTACCTGTAAGGAAGAAGAATGGCGATATAAGAATCTGTATTGATTTCAGAAATTTAAATAAGGCATGTTTAAAAGACAATTTCCCATTTCCAACCATGGAACAGATACTTCAAAAGGTAGCTGGTTCTGAACTTATGTCTTTTCTCGATGGATTTTCGGGCTATAATCAAGTTTGAGTTCATCCAGATGACAGATTGAAAACAACTTTCAGAACAAAATGGGGAACTTATGCTTATCAGAAAATGCCTTTTGGTCTAATAAATGCAGGAGCAACTTTTCAAAGAGCCATGGACATAGAATTTAAAGGTCTGATCAATAAATCAGTTGTTGTTTATCTTGATGACATAACAGTATTTTCAAAAAAGAGAGCCAATCATCTACATGATTTAAAACAAATATTTAAAAGATGTAGAAAGTTTGGTATCTCCTTAAATCCCAAGAAATCTTTCTTTGCTTTAGATGAAGGAAAAATCTTAGGATTTGTTGTGTCAAAAGATGGTATATATATTGATCCAGATAGAGTGAAAGAAATTTCTGATATTTGTTTACCTCATAACAAAAAATCCATGCAATCATTTCTTGGACAGATCAATTTTGTTAAAAGATTTATTCCTGATTTTTCTTTTATTGTTTTACCTATGCAAAATATGATCAAGAAGAATTCAATATTCAAATGGACGCATAAAGAAAAAGAAGCTTTTGAGGCAATCAAACAAGCGATCATTAATACACCAGCATTGAATACCCCGAATTTTTCTAAAGATTTTACTTTGTATACTCTGGCCACTGAAACATCCTATGCAGCCGTTTTAACACAACTCAATGATCAAGAAATCGAAGCACCAATTTCTTTCTTTAGCTCAAATCTGCAAGGAGCTGAGCTTAATTATTCCGATGTTGAAAAACAAGCCTTTGCTGTGTTTAAATCAATTAAACATTTCAGACCTTTTCTCTTGAAAACACATACAAAAATCATTGTCCCATTCTCTGCAGTGAGGCAATTATTAATTCAAAAAGAAGTAGGAGAAAAGAGAGCTAAATGGGTAACAGCCTTGCAAGAATATGATATTGATATTAAACCAGCTAAGATTGTTAGAGGACAAGGTTTTTGCAGATTATTGGCAGGAGCTCATAACATACCATAAAATCAAGATTCAAATCAAGATATTCAAGTAAGTCAGATAAGTGTTACAGATTCTGAATCTCAGTATGCTGATCTCATCTATTACTTGAAAAATGGGTATGCTCCTTCTAATCTCAGCTATAAGAGAAAACGTGCTTTAAGGTTAAAGGCTATTAAATATGAGATCATTGATAATGTGTTATTTAGGAAAAATTATGATTCAATTTTATTAAGATGTCTTGAAAAGACTGAAGCTGAAAAGGTTTTGCAGGAGTTGCATGATGGACCAGCAGGAGGTCATTTTGGAGGTGATACCACAGCTCACAAAATAATTCGTGCTGGGTATTATTGGCCTACCCTTTTTAAAGATACGCATGATTACGTAAGGAAGTGCCAAATTTGTCAAACTTCAAGTGGAAGACAAAGGAAACCAGCTTTTCCTTTGCAACCAGTGACTATTGAGCAACCATTCGAACAATGGGGGCTTGACATTATTGGTGAGATAATACCTCATTCTTCCAAACAGCATAAGTACATCCTTACTGCAACTGATTACTTTACAAAATGGGTAGAAGCAATCCCGTTGAAGATAGTCAATTCTGATGCAATCATTGATTTCATAGATCAATTCATCATAACCAGATTTGGTGCACCTAATGCTCTAGTCTTTTATAATGCATATTACTTTTCTGGAAATAGTTTAATAGGATTTGCAGTCAAAAGAGGTTTTAAATTAAAATATTCAGCAAATTATTATGCACAAGGTAATGGTTTGGCTCAATCCACTAACAAAAACCTTATCAAAATCATTAAAAGGACCGTTGATCAAAATAAAAAGAATTGGCACAAATCTTTAATCTTTGAATTATGGGCTGATCGTATCACTGAAAAAGCTTCAATAGGGACTTCACCTTTCAATTTGGTTTATGGAAAAGAAGTTGTGATACCATCAAATTTAACTTTTCCATCACTAGCCCTAGTGCAATTTGTTGAAGAAAATCATTCTTCATCCATTCAATTGAGATATGATCAAATCCTTAAACTAGAAGAAGATAGAGATAAAGCAAAAATTATTCATGAAAAACATCAACAGCTTGTAAAGTCTTCTTTTGATGCAAGTTCTACCGGCTCAAAAATTTTGTCAATTGGTGATCTTGTTCTGAAATGGGATAAAGCACATGAAGAAAAAGGTAAACGTACCAAGTTTCAGAAAATGTGGCTTGGACCATTTCAGATCGTTGAGAAGATAGGCTCAAATACATTCATACTCCAAGATCTAACAATTAAGAGAAAATCTCTTCCTGTAAATGGGCTTATCTTGAAGAAATTATTTTCATAAGGAGGTAACCCCTTCTTAAACTGTACATATTCCTTTCTGCAGAATTTTTGATTATTTTTTGCAAATAAAAGTTGTTAATGAGTCTCTAATTGACTGTTTACTATTTAAGAAAATTTCTTCGGAAGAATATTATAAATAATTACAGTTTTTGGATAGTTTAAAATAAGATGTTAAACTTTGAAAGATTATTTCAATCATTTGCATGATCTTTTGAAAACTTGAGAAGAATGTAAATCATCATAAGTTTATTAAGCAGAGAAAGGTTATCTATCAAAGTAAATATTTTTTCAAAGTTTTGGAACTCAAAAAACTCTAAAAATTGTCATCCATTGATTCTTAAGGATAAAACTATCTCACCCCATCCATTTAAGTTATGATTTTTTAGAATGTAATTCTAAGAAATTTGAAAATTTAAGAGATAAGAGGTCTCATTATGAGCCGACTTACCATGTTCATAAGGAGTAATAAAACTAACATTACCAATACTGCATACCAAAACAGGGTAATGGCTTATAAATATAATACAAGGGGTCTCATCACGAGCCAGCTTGTTCAGTTTAATTATAACTAGTGAATGGCATTGTTATTAACTGGCTACCAAACCAGAACAATGGCTCTTAAAAATAAAATAAGTAAAAGACAAAAACATGAGATAATAGGTCTTATGAATTTATCTTTTAAAAAGTCATAATTTTAGTTGGATGGGACAATGAATGGTTAATAGTTTAAAGGTAACCCTGTCGAGACTATGAACGTTTGCTGGCAGCAGAGGCAACACCTATGGCAATAGAATATATTATAAAACCAAAACTTGGAAAAATCCACTTACTTCATTATTAACACCAATCAAAGCTTGAGATAACCCAAAAATGTTTTTATTCTTAAGGAATTAGAAAGAAATTGTGAATGATTTTTATTTCTTTTTCATAGTTACATTTTATTTGAATTATCCTAAGATAGTTTTCATTGTCTTTAAAAATCTTTACTTACTAAAGATAGAGTGTTCATTTTATTTTTTCAGAGATAACTGTTTCTTTCAGTGAATCGCCAATTGTTGTGACCAGCAACAACCCCCCTTTTTATTTAATATTAGTAATAATACTAAATAAATGGGGACCCTTAGTTAAAAAATCCAAAAATCAATTAGGATTTGTTTTCCTTTTCAAATAAAACTTTCTATCATAAACTTAGAGAAATCCCTTAGAAAGAACATTAAGAAACACTTAAGTTTATGATAGATTACAATAAAATTGTTCTTTAAACAAAATACCGCATCCATCGCAAAATGATATATATCTTTTATAAAACTGAAAATGTGATTTTGCGCTTTTGCGATAATGCGATCCCAAAAAGCCTATACAATAAACATATTGGTCGCAGATCGCATAGCGCAGAAAACAGAAATGTTAAACAAATATCTTTTGCGCTATTTACAATTTTGCGCTTTTGCGAGATTTGCGATGTGCGCTTTTGCGCTATTGCGCAATTTCCGCTTTTGCGCTATTTTACATAACTGCGACGGCTTCATTTTGCAATATTGCGATATTGCGACATTGCGATATTGCGATATTGCGCAGCAAATCGCAGATCGCAATGTCGCAGATTCATGTAGGCGCGTTGTTCAAAGGCAATCTTCCCATATATCAATATCTGTTATGCGCTTTAATGATTGGATTGGCAATTAATGGTAAATGAGATTTTGTTTTGATTGAAAGTCATTTCACGTTAAAATAATATATTTCATCCGCCTTTGCATTTAAAACAGTCTCATCACCTTTCTCATGCCATTACTCTCATTTAACTCGTAAAATGCAGGCACGAAGGAGCAAACGTCTATACAAAGCTTTCACAGAACATTATGGGTAAGAAGGAGAAGAGCTCGAATTCTGAAAACAGAGAAATGGCTTCACTATATGCAGACACCACTTGCAATAAGGATGCCGGTATATCCACTTGGGAAGGAATGTATAATTTGCTAGAGGAAGAAAATCCTGTGGTATTAAAAGTTACGGCTACAGCAGGTTCTAGTAATACGTCTGAAGCAACCCTCAAAGAATTGGCTTGTTCATTTCTGCATAGGATAGCGGCAAGGCCAAGGATTCTCCCATATACGGACATGGTGAAATGGGTGCTGGACAGCACCGATATTTCAGACAGGCAATTTAGAACTCCATCTCAAGAGCTAATCGGGTCATTCACCACGGAAGATGTGAGGCTGATGTATAAGTTGTCGGAACCTCATGCGACTTATAATAAGCAATTTATGGAAGAATTTGCCAGAGAACATGCGAATTTGTCAGAATGCACACAGGAATGGACCAAAAGAGATGAACCATTGAAGAAAAACAAACACGGGTGGACAGTACCAAAAAAGGATGTTTTAGACGCTGTTCACAAGTTCAAATATCCAAGTGGGCAATTTGACACAGTTTCTACCACAAGATAAGGTATGTAAGTTTGCCAAAATTATCCTCTATAGAGCTTTTAGAAGTTACTAAAGAAGCTGTTGGAGGTCAGGAGTTCTCAGGGAAACATAAAGCTCTTCTTGAGAAAAGTCGGAAGTTGAAGAGACTTGAAATAACTGTAAGGCAAAATGAGGAAACATTGACCAAATTCAAGGCACTTAACGCTGAGTAAGAAAAAGATGTGGAGCGTGTTCGGCACAGAGAAAAACTATTGCGAAAGGTCAAAACTATAAAAAATAAACTACTTTGGCTGAAGTATGATATGAGAAAATGGTGAAGCAAAATCAAGATGAAATTGCAAAATTAATAACAGAGCAAAAAGCTCCAATAAAGGAAAATGCACAAAGAGAAGGCAGCAGAAGAGGCAGCTACAGCGCCAAACACTCTTACTGATTGTGTAAATGATAATTTACACAAAGCTAATTTGATTCCAGAAACTGTTCCAGGATATCTCCCACAGGCACATCAACTGCAAACAGAATGGAGGCAAAAGGCAGAAGAAAGAGAAAAATCAATTCAAGGGCTGACAAGATTAAATTGGGACTCATACTGGACATACTTAGTGAAGCCACACAGTCAGCACAGTGCGCTTAATTGTATCATCAATTCTACAGAGAAGATTGCGCCTACACTTGCCGACTCTGTCTTTTCAGGACAGTTGAATTCTGAAGTTGGTCAACCACATCTTCTCAAAACTATGCTAGATGCCTGCAAGTTTAAAGATCAAGCTCATAGATAGTTAGATTTAGTTTTAATTTTACTGTATTTTAGCCTAGGAAAAGGACGGTCATTAAACCGAATCCTTAATTTTTGTAATAGACTATTTTTAGATTTAGCTAAGTAGTATTTAAACCCTTCTCATACATTTAGAGAGGGGTCATGGATCTTAATATTTTTGACTTGGAGATTACATTTTTGTACTCCACTAACTTATATATTTTTTAAAAGGATCACATCTGGTGATTTTATGCGGAATTATCTTTGAAGTGTTGCATTTTTGTATCTTGGAATTTGATTTTGCATCAGAATTACTGGATTAGAGTATCAGATTTCATTTGAAAGTCTTCAAGATGAATAAGGTATTTCTATCTGTTCACTGTTGATTTCTTTTGTCTTATGATATTCGCTTTAAAATTGCTATCATTTATATATATTTGTTTTCACAATGCTTCTTTTTATATATCATTTCTGAGTATAATTGAAACGTTATCTTTCATAAGTATATATAGATGGTATACAATGATGAATGCAATATGCTAATACAACTCTATTTAATTTCTTAAACAGAGTTATCTTTATTTGTTTCTGCATATTTCAATTTAAATAATAATACATTTTCATGGTTATTGTTAAATTGGAACAATCTTAAGTTGTATTCACATATAATTACCGGGGTTAGTGTTAGAATTTCTTTACCAGTATTTAGTTTAAATTAGATAGTTTTATTTCAGTTAATTTAGTCCCATTTCCACTCATCCAAACCAATCCATTTAGTTATAAGGAAACTGGTCCTTTAAATCCAATCGGAGCCACCATACCAAATGAAAAAGGAGCTGTCTTAAGGTCCTGACCGAGTGGTTTTCCCCAATGTTTAGACGGGTACAGAGCTTCAACGGAGTTAAAATTAGATCTTTTGGTCAAATTCATATTTAAATCTGTATTTTTTTCCAGGTTGCATGTCGGACTTATTCCAATCTTTTTTTTTTAAAGCTCCAATTCTGTGTTGATACTTCTGGAAAAAAAAATTTGAACCGTCGTTGAATTGGAGACTTGATTCTTTAGGCCGCTCTGAGCTTTACATTATAAAATTGGGTATATGTGAAGTGTTTATTTCTTACTGTAAACTGCGAAAAGTATTTCCTTTTTTTGAGCTGCGTTAAGGAGCTGTTGTCTATACCAAAAAAATAGCACGTTCTTCGTTCTTCCTTCGACCCTTTTTTTTTAATCTACCCAATATTTGCAGAGCAGTATCACAATGGCCCTAAATGTATGAAAGTTTGGTATCATATGTAGTGAAAAGTGAAAAGGCCCTCATTAATAGCAAATTCTGTTTTAATTTTTTTTATCCAAATTTTTTTTCCCAAGAGGAATGCTCAGATGGCAGATTACTTAAATGAAAGTAGCAAATTGGATGGTTCCAATTACACAAATTGGAAATTTAAGCTTCAGAGTTTTCTTGAGGGACAAAATTCTTATAGCATTGTCATCGGTGATGAAGTTAAGCCAACTGTTGCAAATTTTGGAACGAATGCAACAATTCAAGAGTGGGAGAAAAGGGAGATGAAGGAAAATGTGCTACTCAAAATGTCAGTTAAAGATTGCATCATCCCTCACATTCGGGATTGCAAGACAGTGAATGAAATTTGGACAACTCTCAAAGACATGTATGAAATCAAGAACACCAGTCGAACCTTGTTCCTTAGGAAGAAGATCCTCTCAATCAAGATGGAGGAGAATGAGTCTGTTTCATCATTCTTATCCCAGATAAAGGAAGTTAAATATAAACTATCTGATATCGGTCAAACCGTGGCAAATGATGATCTGGTGACAATTACCATGAACGGCATGACGAATGACTATCCGATGTTTATAACTGGATTGAATGCAAGAGAAAAGCCTCCATGTTTTGAAGAGCTTACTAGGATTTTGCTACAAGAATAGGAAAGGAGGTTGTCTCTCAAACCTAAAGATCTAGATCTTGCATTGATAACAAATTTCAAGCCAAAAGGGAGAGCAATGGCTTATCAGAGGAGGGGAAACACATCAAAAATGACACCACAAGGTATGACCTCGCATAAAAATGACTCTGCTCCTAAATTCTTTTATTGTGGTAAGATAGGCCATATTGCTAAATTTTGTCGTAAGAAGAAGGCAAATCAAGAGAGGTACAAGAAAAGAAGATATGCAGGTCATTTGGCGGATGCAGATGCAGATGCAGACACATATCAGAATCTGGATGTTAGATTGTGTATGGCTAAGACTGAAACTGCCTTAGCCACTGAGGAGGATGAATCAGATATTTGGTTTGTGGATTCTGGAGCCTCCTCACATATGTCAGGTAAAAAGCAATGGTTCAAAAATTTTAAAGAATCCAACTCTGGAGTAAAATTCTATCTTGGAGATAATAGAGGGTATGAGATCAAGGGACATGGAGATGTCCTTGTTACTCTGCCTGATGGTAAGATTAGGAATATATCTAATGTGTGGTATGTTCCTGGCATTAAGAAGAACCTGATTTCTATGTCAAAGATTACAGATCAGGACCTCAAAGTAGATTTTTTTAAATCTTATTGCATTATTAAATATTTTTTGGATCAGACGAAGCCCATTGCTACAGGTATTCGCATAGGGGGACTCTACAAACTGGATGTGAAAATTACGCCTCAGCAAGCCTTGATGTCGTCGGATAAGTCTGCTGAAAATTTGTGGCATCAGCGATTGGGCATATCAATTTCAGTGATCTCTGTTGCAGAACAAAGGTATGGTAGATGGTCTTCTTGTTTTGAAAAAGTTGCATATTGATTGTGAAGCATGTGCATTCGGTAAACAACATAGAGATGAATTTACTACCATTAAAGATAGAAAATAGATGGATATACTCGAACTTGTACACACTGACTTATGTGGCCCGATGCAAACAAGGTCGTTAGGTGGGGCCTATTATTTTTTAATCTTTTTTGATGAATGTACAATATTCACATGGGTGTATTTTCTTAAACAGAAAAGTCATACTTTTGAATATTTCAAGAAATTCAGAAACATGATTGAGAAGCAAACAGGAAATTTCATTAGGATTCTTCGATCAGATCAAGGGGGAGAATTCAAGAAAGGATTTTTCATCAAATATTGCAACGAGCATGGGATACAACAGAAATTTACAACACCTTACACTCCTCAGCAGAATGGAGTTGCTGAGAGGAAAAAAAAAACACTGGTGGAGTGTGTTCGCAGTATGTTGAAAGGTAAGAATCTAACCAATGGTTTTTGGGCAGAAACTATTAATACTGTAGTGTATTTAAAGAATTCCTACTAAAAGTCTTGAGTATAAAACTCCTTTTGAAGCATTATTTGGCTATAAAGCTTTTTCACATGTTCCCAAAGAGAACAGGAAGAAGTTAGATTCAAAGGCCATTAAATGCACTTTCATTGGATACTGCAGTGAGTATAAGGCTTATAAATTGTTTGACCCTGCTACTCACAAGGTGTTTGTTAGTAGAGATGTATTATTCCATGAACAGATTGATGATGGAAATCCTGTCCAAAACAATGAAGAATGGCATGTACTCTTACTTTCAAAAGAGGATAGTGAAATAAGAATCAGTCAGCAGCAGGAACAGAAGCAGGAACAACAACAAGAACAGCAGCAGGTACAGCAGCAGCAGGATAATGTGGAGTTCAGTCCACAAAGAGAAGAAAAGAGCTGAATAATTGAACCCCCACCACTCAGAAGACCAAGCAGGCCAAAACAGTTACCAGCTCGATATAGGGATTGTGTGCTTATGACTGGTATGTTAAACATTGCAGAACCTTCTAATTTTTATGAAGCTAGTAAAAGTCTTGAATGGAAGAAAGCAATGAATGAGGAATATGAATCAATCGTTAAGAACAATACTTGGGATCTAGTAAAAATTCCTAATGATAAACAACCCATAGGTTGCAGATGGTTATTTAAGCTGAAATTTAGAGCAGATGGGTCTATTGATAAACATAAAGCAAGGTTGGTGGCAAAGGGATATTCCCAGATAGAAGGTATTGATTTTGAGGAGACATTTTCCCCTATTGTAAAATTAAATACCATTAGAATGATTATTGCTTTAGCCACTAAACATCATTGGAAAATACATCAATTAGATGTTAAATCTGCTTTCTTAAATGGTGATTTAAAATAAGAAGTATATTTAGTACAGCCTGAAGGGTTTGTTAAGAAGGGAGAAGAACACCTAGTATGTAGATTAAAGAAATCTTTATATGGTTTAAAGCAGGCACCTAGATCCTGGTACGAAAAAAATTATTCTTTTTTCCTCATGCATGGTTATGAAAGGAGCAAAAATGATCCCAATCTATATACCGTGTTTAATAATGAAGGACAGATATTGGCGATTTATTTATATGTATATGATCTGATAATAACAGGAAGTGCAGACAATCTCATTGAAGAAATCAAGCAACAATTATCACAAAAATTTGAGATGAAGGACCTTGGATAAATGCAATACTGTTTGGGTCTAGAAGTTTGGAGAGATTCAAGCCAAACTTTCTTGTCCCAGGGTAAGTATGCAAAGAGTCTGTTGTCCAAGTTTAATATGGATGAGTGTAAGCCTTCATGTGTACCTTTACAACAGAACAATAAACTTCAAATGGATGATGGTTCGAAATATGCAGATGCAACATTGTATATACAATTGGTTGGTAGTCTTATTTATTTGACTACAACAAGACCAGACTTAGCTTATGCAGTGAGTGTTTTGAGTCAGTTTATGACTCAACCCCATGACAGTAATTGGAGTGCAGCAAGAGGAGTATTAAGGTATCTGCAAGGAACATCAGACTTTGGTATTTTGTGTTCTAACTCATTTGATGTTAACTTGATAGGTTATACAGACTAAGATTGGGTGGGAAATCTAGATGAGAGAAGATCAATTATAGGTTACGCCTTCAACATTGGTTCCGGGGTCATCTCTTGGTGCAGCAAGAAGCAGCATACTGTTGATTTATCCTCAGCAGAAGCAAAATATCAAGCCATGTGTGCAGCGACATGTGAGGCAGTTTGGTTGCATAGACTTCTCCAAGATGCAGGGGAAGAACAGAAAAAAGCTACGATCATCAATTACGACAATCAGAGTTCCATCAAACTGGATTACAATCCCGTGTTTCATAAAAACACTAAGCACATCGACACTCAATTTCATTTTGTTAGGGAGAAAGTGCAGTCCAAAGAGATTTCTGTAGAGTATTGTAATTATTGTGATAATATGGATGACATATTCACTAAGCCACTAGGAAGAATGAAGTTTGATTTGTTTAGGGATACATTAGGTGTGTTAAAAAATCCCTTTCTCCATTAAGGGGGAGTGTTAGAAATTAATGGAGATTAGGTAGTATTTGGTTACGTAGTTGTGATTTTGAATTTTATTAGACATTCAGTTCTAGGAATCTGTTTTACCTAATGTATATATTTAATTATTGGAGTTTAATGAGAAACCCCAAGCGGGTGCATTTGCTTGTGGGAGCTCCTGGTGATCTGCACCTGTGAGCTCCTGTGTTGTTTTCCAAAATTCATGTCTTCTGCAACTGTTGACAATCCAAAGGATAACCTTCACAATCAATTAGATCATAAGCCTCGTTCTGCAAAAAACACTTAACAATATAGGGCCCATGCCACATGGGTTGGAATTTTCCTGCCCCCAGCTTATCGTGAGCTTGGTCATACAAGAGGATGAGGTCTCCTTCTACAAAGGTACGAGGGGGAACTGACTGGTTAAAATGAGCTTTGACCCACTTTTTATATGCTTCTATGACAAGAGCAGAAATGCGGTGAGTTTCATCAAGCCTCTATAAATATATAAGACTCTCTTCTTCTAGCAAAGTATTAGGAAACAATTCAATAGCTATCTTGAGAGAAGGGATTTCATATTCAATCGGAAGGGTAGCTTTTAGGCCATAAACAAGCTGGAAAGGAGTGAATCTGTTCGCATCCTTCATTGAGTTTCAATAAGCCCAAAGAGCTTAAAATAACATGAGATTCCAGTTGGACTTGTGTATCCCAAGCGTACATTGAAGCATAGTAACTAGAACTTTTTTCACGGCTTTAACTTGGCCATTGGCCTGAGGGTAGTATGGCATTGAACTGTCGTGATGCAGACCCAACTTGGAAGTCAACTCAGCCATCATGTAATGATGAAAATGAGAACCATGATCGGTAACAATGGCTTGAGGGACACCAAACCTAGTAATGACATGATTGAACAGAAATTGCGCGAATGTCTTACTGTCATCTGTACATGTAGGAATTCCTTTGGTCCATTTTTTGAAGTAGTCAACGGCTACGATAATATAAGAATGCCCCCTGGTCGAGTGAGGGTTACACGTCATAAAATTGATGCCCCAATTCACAAAGGGACCAACGGTAATGACAGGATGGAGGTGTGTGGGTGGCGTGCGCATCTTGCGCTGGTAAATCTGGCAATCGTGACACTTGCGAACAACAACAATGGAGTCTTTAAATATGGTAGGCCAGAAATATCCAGCACGAAGAATATTCTATGCAGTATCATATCCATACATGTGACCACCACAGGCACCAGAGTGGTAATCATTGAGGACCTTTTCAGCCTCCTTGAGTGTCAAACACCGGCGGAGAACAGAATCAACTCCGATGTGGTAGAGAATATCTCTGACTATGTGATAAGGTTGCAAATGATGGTGAATGCGTCAACAAGAATCCTTTGTCAACTTAGATCGGCAGGTGGAAGTTTGAAGATATACGATGATATCACCGTACCAACGATCGAGGGTGCTAATAAGAAAAAGTGTATCATCCGGATTGCATTCCTCAAGAACCAGATGGAGCAAAACCAGAAGGGAGAGAGCAAATCAAATCGGCGAAAACCAATGATTTCTTCGAATTGGTGATAGTAAACTCCAAATAAAACTCTTGGAGGATAATGATCCACTTTGAGTATTTTCCCCCCAGAAATTGACGAGTCAATATGTAGGTTATGGGGTTGCAATCAGATGTAATATCCCAAAATAGGGAAATTCTACAATAATGGGAATATATTAAGATATTCCATAATTGGAGATCCAACAATATATGAACACAAACTAGAAATAGTAGCGAATAACATCATACCAAAATGTATGGAAACCATGGAGCCATTTTATTATGTAAATCAGCAGCAAACATGTACAATACAACTCAAATGATCAAGGCAAATAAACCTCCCATGAGATACATATGCAAAAAGTGGAATGTTGCTATATTGTAGAGTGCTCATGAACATGTACAGCGCAGTCATAGATGGTACACTACTACATGGAGATGTGAAATAATATAAATCTGCAAATAGATGGCCCATAAAACAATGGGAGAGAATATCTAAGCTCTCAAACACAATTTCTAGTCAATCCTGGAAGGATTGGCTGAAATATGCAAAACTGAAAAAATGTTGAAGTTGCAGTAGCAGCTGCAACTCAAGAACTAGATGGAGATGGCTGAAGATGCTGCATCATATGAATAGACCTCCTCTAATGGATCTTCCAAGTGAAAGGCTAATCCTAACACTGAATATCTCACCCTCCAACAATCACTACAAACCCTCACTACAAATACTCACTGAAAATAACGCAGTCACTAAGGGATACTGTGTTGTAGGTACAAGAAAATGGGTTGGCCAAGTGCCAAGATCTACAATATGCTACAAGGATTCCCAACTGATCTCCCAAAGGAAAGAAAGCTTCCTCCTCTGAAAAATAAGCTTAGGAAGTGGTGTTGAGGAACCTCCACTACAAGACCCTGCAACACAACTCATCTCTAAATAGAAACTATGTTGTAGCTGAAGGAGGATGCTTGTCCTGAAGCTTGAATGTGGAGAAATGAAGAGAAAGCTCCTTCAAGAGGCCTCTGTTGAAAGGAGAATTAATTCCTAAACAGGAATGCTTTTTTTCTAAGCAGCACCACAACTCTGCTAAACAACAAGAGAATGCCAAATAGTATTCCAGACCATAAAATCAATAATACATAACATGAATAGAAATGGTTGCCTTGCCCTCCTTTTAAACAAGTGAAAGCCCTCTCGCCATGGGTTCCACTCATTAGGGTTTTCTTCACCAAATAAACCTCCTTCCATTCATACTGCGCTATCTCTGAAAGTGTTCTCCACCTCCTATCCCAACATTGTTGACTTGGTCAAACTTGACCTTGTCCACATGCAAATGACCCTGTTCACACATGAGAGTGTGAAATCCAGCTCTTATAACTATCCCCTCTCACATCATGAGGGATTTTATTCATATTTTTAATATGAAAGGGCCTCCTTACCCATTTATTAAGCTGCTAGGTGGCAAAAACAAAAATCCATATTCCAATTAGCTGTATGCTAATTTTGGAATATTACAGTCCTCCCTCCAAAATGTTGCTTGTCCTCAAGAAACTGCAAGGATAGAACTAAGAAGCCTCCTCTTATTCCCCTGTAGCATCCTCATATGATGAAATAATCCAAGGATCAAGATGTTGTCTCATCGATATATCTCCAGACTGTCCCTCCCAAGTATGCAAGCTAGCCTTTGGAGTGCATCCCAAATAGCTATTATCATGTAAAACATCCATGGAGGCAACAATGGGATATCTAAAGGCCTTATTAAGGCATGAGGTCTGATATACATTAGGATCTACCATCCCCATATGAATCTCCCATCCCCAAGCTATCAACCATACAATATGAGCCATCCTCCAAAATGGTAACTCATGCAAATCATCCTCCACCTTGAGCTCCGGCAATGTAAGCGGGCTGAAAATATGAACATGGTAGACAAAATAGCTACCCCACTCTGTCCTCCTCTCCACTTAGGATAATTTTAGAGTGTATGTTGATCTTAGGCTGCAATAATATTGCCTTCAAGTGGCAAGATGAAGACTAGACCTCCAAGGATCTCTCCTCCAACGCTGTGAATTAAGCTAGCCCAAATCAACCCATATGTGATGGATAGGAAATCATCACCATATGGCATCCCATCAATCACATGGCCCACCTCAACAAAGAGAAGCAAGTTTTTGGCTGTGGTGGCCATATCTCCTCTCATGCTCCCATTAGAACACGCAATGCAAAAAGTGTGTGAATCCTCTTCCCCAAAGGACACATCCAACTCATGTGTCTCTCTCCCAATCATCCTTCCAAACATATAATATCAATATCAGAAAATGAAATCATGATCAGCATCAAAATGAGGAAAATATTGAAGGTTTCATGTGGTGCAAGAAGGTACCAACAATTTTCCCAATAGTGACAGCACAGTTTTCCAAACTGCTGCTTTAGAAAATTACATGCAAGTTGTTTCTTGATACGTGGTTAATTATGTATGTCATCATATCTACTAATTAATAATGAACGTTTGGGTACATTAGCTGAAAATACATGAAAGGATAAAACACTTGCCCAAGGCCATATAAAATATGGCTATCTTCATCATACAATTTGGCCCAATGTTGACCAGGGAGCTCAATGAAAATATTTCCCTCTTGTGGAGCAATGCACTGAATATGAATGGTAAGAGTATCCAAATACTGTGTTAGACAATCCATGAATGCAAAAAAAATATTCTTAACACGTGTTGAGAGTAAGATGATGAATATGTATGTGAATAATTCCTCCATAGTGGTATGACACACTCCCATGAAGAGGAATAAACCATGTGTTGCATGAAGCTCACCCTTCTTATGCTTGGAAATCCAATTTAAGAAGATCATATCACTGTAATAGATGTTTCCATCCACTAATTCATCATTCTCACCTCCTCCTTGTCCACCAAGTGCATCAAGTGTGAATTGATACTGGGGACACTCCATCAATAACCCCAAGCTCCCAAGTGACAGTGTTGTTGGCCTATGCAAATAGGCTCCTGCCAACTCATAGCTCTATTATTTAACATGCTTATTGTCAAAGAAATATCCCATAATGCTGCTATACATAAGAAGTTCCTCCCAAAGTGGAAGTACCTTTTGATCATCTAAGTTCAAGGAGTAGCCCCTTTACACCATGATAGTTCCATCTCCTAATCCTGCAACATCATGCAAAGTGTGAGAGAAAATCTGCCCTTGCTCTCCCAAAAACAACCAAAGCAACAAAATTTTTTGCTGCCTCCTCATACCCTTTGAAAGAGGATATGTCTCAAGATGGCCAAAATCTTTTAAAAGTAGCCAACGTAGCCATGCCTCCTACTGCCCAATGTCATAAATTTGCAAGTAACTCACCAGCTTCTTGCTCTCCATCCACACCCATTCATCCAAATGTGGGTGCCTCCCATCATGATCAATCTTAGTACCCTTCCAAAGAAGACTACCATATTCCCAAATCATATTTTTGTCTTTGCATTTCATGGGATATTGAAATGCAATCCCCTCAATGACCAAGTTGATCCCATAGGGATCCAAATAGGTGGTAGGAAAAAACCACCCATCATGATGTGTAGGGCTCATCAAGGAGTATCCAACACAAACATGAGAGATGTTATCCATCCTAAGATGTCCTCCATTAGCTATATACTCCCCCTTTTTTATGTATATGGGAAGGTCATTTGAATATTCCAATAATGGTTGGGTCCCCAACTCATCATTGTTGCTAACTGACAGCGTTGTTAGTCTTTCCAATGGTGTACTTGTTGTCTCTTGCTCCAACTCAAGGATGAAAATATGGTTTGGAGTAAGTTTATTTCGAACAAGGTTCATCCTCTCTCCAAGTTTTCAAACCCCAACCTCAAGTGTGGCATACAACTCATCAATGGTGTATGAGGATGATGGTTCCTCCATTCCTTGAACAAGTCAAGGTGGCACATTGCAGTGGAATTATTTTGCTCTAAATAAGCAGCATGAAATGGTATGAAACCCTCCATAGAATTTGTTGAAAGAATAGGAGTTGAGAACTTAAGAATACCATAGTGAAATTTGGAAGAACCTTGTATGGCTGCAAGAGTTTCTTCCTCAAATGTGTTGGATCCCCCAACTGATGATGTGGAAGGCTGCTCTCCCAAGGTTGTGACAGCACTGGTACAAGTCTCCTCTAATGGTGGTGAGGGCTTCTCCTCCTATGGTTTCTATTTGCCAAACTTTCTAATCAACCTTTGAGTAAACTTAGAAAAAGTATGCACTCTTGCATGACCCAAATGGTTGAACCACAAAATATTGGCCGCACCCTCAAGGTGCAACGCTACAATTTCTACAGCCTCTCTCTCTACCACTAGATGTATTAGGAAGAATGCATCAAGTTTTCTTGCCCAAGTCCTTGTTGTAGATGACCCATCAAAGGTAGACAATAGAAACCTATTGCCCTTGATTCTTCTTGTGCTGCATGGTCTCCTTTCTTCCTCCAATTGAATGAACTGAGGGAAAGATAGAGTCTCCTTGAAGGCTCTAGGTTGAGATTTGTACTCAACAAGGTATTCACTTAGGATCTTGAGATCCAAGTTTCCTTCATCTTTCTGCAATTTTTCCTCTCTTTCAAAAAGAAATGGCATAGTCCCACTGCTTCTTCTTTGATTGACCTCCTTGTTGAGGTCCTTCTTGATTTTGAAAAGAGATGAGGGAAGGCTCATTCTCTCCAACATTCTGACCTAATTCTTTTCTTCTGATAGCATAATGGCTGAAACTCACAGGCTAAGCCAAGATTATGCTCTGATACCACTGTAATATCCCAAAATAGGAAAATTCTACAATAATGGGAATATCTTAAGATATTCCAAAATTGGAGATCCAACAATATGTGAACACAAAATAGAAATAGCAGTAAATAAAATCATACCAAAATGTATGGAAACCATGGAGCCATTTTATTATGTAAATCAGCAGCAAACATGTACAATACAACTCAAATGATCAAGGCAAATAAGCCTCCCATGAATACATTTGCAAAAAGTGGAATGCTGTTATATTGTAGAGTGCTCATGAACATGTGCAGTGCACTCTTAGATGGTACATTCCTACATGGAGATGTGAAATAATACAAATCTGCAAATAGATGGCTCATAAAACTTTGGGAGAGAAGATCTAAGCTCCCAAACACAATTTCTAGTCCATCCTGGAAGGATTGGCTGAAATATGCAAAACTACAAAAATGTCAGAGTTACAGTAGCAGCTGCAACTCAAGAACTGGATGGAGATGGCTGAAGATGCTGCATTAGATGAATAGACCTCCTCCAATGGATCTTCCAAGTGAAATTCTGATCCTAACACTGAAGATCTCACCCTCCAACAATCACTGCAAATACTCACTGAAAATAACGCAGACGTTGAGGATACTGCGATGTAGGTGAAAGAAAATTGGTTGGCCAAGTGCCAAGATCTGCAATATGCTCCAAGGGCTTCCCAACTGATCTCCCAAAGGAAATACAGCTTCCTCCTCTGAAAAATAAGCTTAGGAAGTGTTGTTGAGGAACCTCCACTGCAACACCCTACATTACAACTCACCTCTAAACAGAAACTGTGTTGTAGCTGAAGGAGGATGCTTGGCATGAAGCTTGAATGTGGAGAAATGAAGAGAAAGCTCCTTCAAGAGGCCTCTCTTGAAAGGAGAAGGAATTCCTAAACAGGAATGCCTTTGTGCTAAGCAGCATGCAACTCTGCTAAACAGCAAGAGAATGCCAAATAGTCTTCCAGACCATAAAATCAATAATACATAACATGAATAGCAATGGATGCCTTGCCCTCATTTTAAACAAGTGAAATCCCTCTCAGCATGGGTCCCACTCATTAGGGTTTCCTTCACCAAAGAAACCTCCTCCAATTCATAATGTGTTGTCTCTCAAAGTGTTCTCCACCTCCTATCCCAACGCTATTGACTTGGTCAAACTTGACCTTGTCCACATGCAAATGACTCTATTCACATATGAGGGTGTGAAATCCAGCTCTTACGACTATCCCCTCTCACATCATGAGGGATTTTATTCATCTTTTTAATATGCATGGGCCTCCTTACCCATTTATTAAGCTGCTAGGTGGAAAAAACAAAAATCCATATTCCAATTAGTTGTATGCTAATTTTGGAATATTACATCAGAAATCATGGTCACTGTGTGCAATAAAATGTAATGATGAAAACGTTGAACAGCTTGAACAGTAGCCAACACTAATTTCTCAACATATGCGTAACATTTTTTGGGATCGAGAATATTGCGACTCAAATAGTAAATGATGTGCTCATCACCATCATCGTCATCTTGCACCAGAACCATGGAAATAGTGCTAAATGTGATAGCCAAATAGAGGGATTAATTGCGATGATAATTAGGAGGACACAATAGAGTATCATTGATAAGAAATATCTTCAGTGCATCAAACGATTTTTGGGCGATCTCATCCCAAAGGAAAGGGATGCCTTGCTAAGTAATTGTGTGAAGCCTTTGGCTACATCAGCGTAGTTCGGTATAAAATGTTGTAGGAAATTGGCTTTCCCTTGTAGACTCTACAGCTGATGTAAAGAGGAAGGGGGGGGGGGACATTAACAACAGCTTCGAATTTGATGGGATCAAGATGAATTCCATCTTTAGAGATGATAAACCATAAGAGTATACCGGACTAGACGCAGAAGACGCACTTATGCAGATTGAGCCGAATGTTATAGCATATATAGCGAATAAATATTTGACAGAGATGATCTGGGTGATCTCGACGCTTAGCTGAATGAGCCATAAGGTCATCCAGCTAAGGTTGAACAATTCTCTTGATGTCATGGAAAGCATATGAAATTTATCTTTCAAATGTAGCCCCAAAATTCTTAAGACAAAAAGGGAGCTTCTTATAGGTGAAGGTACCCCAAGAATAGATAAAAGCGGTCTTGTGTTGATCGGCCAGAAGAATATTGATCTAGTTTTACCTATAAAGCCCGTCCATAAGGGAAAATATCTCACTCCTAGCACATTCATCAATGATTTGGTCAATAAAAGGAGTGGGATGATTATCCTTAGGGCAAGCGCGGTTGATATTACGGTAATCTACACAGACACAAATAGTACCCTACTTCTTAGCCACAGGAACAATATTAGAAACCCATTTTGTCAAGGGAATTGGATAAATGAATCCAGCTTTAAGAATTTTTTCAACTTCTCCCTTAATGGTGACCGCCTTTCTAGGGTGCACGGGACAAAGACGTTGGTGAACAAGCTTTGCACTAGGATAAGTAGGAATCTCATGCACAACTATACTCGGATTGATGTCGGGCATTTCTTCGTAAGACCAAGCGAAAACGTCGTAAAAATCACGGAAGAGACTAGTGTAAACCTCGATCTCATCAAGAGAACAGGTCACCCCAATTTGGATTTTCTCGACAACCCTCAGTTTGACGGATATGTCGATAGGCATTGTTTGCATAATTTTCCCTAATTTACCTTCTGCAAAGATTTCATGTGTTAGGATGGGCATTTGAAGCGAATGAGAAGGAACTTGGGAAGCAAACTTCTCAAGACATGTAGACATGACCCCAAAGCCAGGCATGAAAGACAAACGATGATGACTATCGTCCCAAGGAGGATCCTCAAGAGACATAGTTTCCATGATGGCCTCATTAGTGGGAAGTATCTCGTTTAAGGGATCGGGTGAATCTGAAGTTCTGAACCAAGGGGATTGAGAATACGTGTCAAGCGACATACTCAAAGGAGCATGATCAGAGGGAGGAGGAGCCGAATCCGAAATAAGTTCACAATAATCAATTTCTATTGGGCTTAACGGCATCGAGTCACCAAATGAATCAATATTCTTGGGTGAAGGGATGATCCACGGATCATAAGTTCTGGAGATCATGTTAAACTGAGCAGTGTTGGGTGGAGGAAGAGAAAAAAGACCCATGAGTGCAGGATATTTTAAAATACCTTGTCCTATGCTCTCATAAGGCGTAGGAATAAGATCTACATATGTAACGTTGCTCTCGGAAGACAAAGAGGTGAAAATTTTCAACTGATCGATAGTGATGATCTTTCCTTCGTGCAGAAATAAAGGAACATGAAAGAGAGTGGATGAAATGAACAGCATGGCGTGAGTCCAACTACGACCAAGGAGAAGATTTTAATTGAGCTTGGAGTCAATGAATTCAACCTCAATGTTAACTATTTTCCCTTCTAACGTAACAGGTAAAATAGTGAGAACACCAAGAGGGCAAGATTCCCTTCCTTCAAAATATTAGAAAGCATTTGGAGATGAATTGAGGGCTAGAGAACCGATGGCTTTCTAGTAAGAAGAATACATGACGCACGTAGATGCACCCTCATCCATGATCACTCGGTGGATATTCTTTCCATTAATCCCAACATGGATGATCAGTGCAAGTTGGTGAGGGAGACATGGGATGAAATTTTCAAAATCGAAAGTGGTAAGGTTAGAATCAACAGGATCAACCCCTTCGATGGCAGATAACAAAGCCTTCCGTTGAGATGGACAACTCTGAATTACTTCCAATGTAGACATGGCAGATAGCGCCTGAGCCAAATCCTCAACAATACTGTAATGTTGAGTGGCACAGGCATTGGGATTGTAGGAGGACTTGCGGAGTACACCTTTGGAAGGTGGTCGTACAATAGGCTCGGTACTGGGCCTTTCAATCTAAAGAGGGCCAGAAGCAGACGGGGGAGGAGGACCATCAACGATTTCCTTCCCTACTGCCTGACGCGGTTTGGGATAATCTTTCGATCGGGTAGCAATAGAGACAGATGCAGGACCTTTCATCATGAAAACCTGAGAGCCAAATGGGGTAAAGGACTGAGGTTGCTCCACCAACTGAGATTTTTGTGATGGGAAAGGTTCTTTAATAATAGTCAGAGTGCCTTGGGCACCCTTGAACAGTCAAATCACCTCAGCCCGTTGTGGACAGTCCATGGTGTAATGCTCTTCATCGCAAATTAGACAAGGGTACTTCAGTTTGCATTTTGATCCATAATCAGTACTAGATTTATGAGAATCCTGTTTTGGGGTATCGGTTTTGGCCTTACCTTTACCCCTTCTTCTTACCCTTGGAAGTTTTATTTTCCAGATTGGACTGGACGGAATTCAATTCCGCGTTTTTACCAGAATTCGAAGGTGACTCAAAAGAAATATCATTGGAAGGAGTAGATTTTTTCTTCGTATGATTTGGAGAAGACTTCCAAGAAGTTTGAGACACAAAACCTATGATGCCATTGACGGATGGCATCGCCAAAGCTTTGGAAGTTCCAGGTCATGGGTTATCAGGCAAGAGTTTGTACAATGTGCTGGACTGAGAGTATATGAGATCAAGGTACTGGACACGAGCGATGGCTTGTTCCTCAATAACACATGCCCTCATAGCAATGTCCTTAGCAATTGGAGAAACAAAAGAGGTAGTGAACCAATCAGTGAGAATTTGATCAGGAATCCCAAACTTGATCAAATGACGACGTCACCTCCACTCATCAATATTATCAGAGATATGAGTAGCTTAATCTTGTTTCAAGCATGTGACGAGGTGCATCCAAGTTTCATACCGAAATGGTAACTGAAAGTGTGTGAGAAATGCCATGGCTAGAGAGCTGAAATCTTGGAAGACGCCGTGGGAGAGTTTAATGTACCACTTGGCAACAGCACCAGTGAGAGTCATTTTGAAACGACAGATTCGAATGGAATCATCAACCCAAGAGTTAGAGGATCATAAAATATGGTACATCATAACATGCGCTTGGGGGTCTTCTCCGAACTTGCCCTCAAATTTGGGACAATCGCTAGGGATTTTATTCAGAACTAGAGGCCAATATGGATTATGAAGGATACGATCATTTTTCAACTTCAACACATCAGGAAGTTCCAACATAGCAAGGAAAGGTAATTTTGAATTGAAAGGCATTGCATGCCGTTGATAAAGACTAGTATTAGGATTCCACCCAGGCTGGGAGAAATTCTTCCCCAATATGTTTTGTCCCGAAGGATTCTATCCATAGGGGTTATAAGCCTGATAGTTTTGCCCATACACTGGTTGAGGACTAGGATATTGATTCTGAGTGAACCACTAAGGTTCTATCTGAGAAACATATGGATTTTGTTGTGGAATGTAAGTAGTTCCTTGAGGTGCATTATATAACACTTGAGTTTCACCTTGAGGAAGATATGCAGTGCCTTGAGGCGCATTGTATACCATATGGGAGTGACCTTGAGGAATATAAGTGATGCCTTGGGGCACACTATATACCATTTTAGATTGACCTTGAGGAATGTAAGTGGCGCCCTGAGGCTAAACGGGTTACCCCTGGGGTGCAGGTTGACCCAGATATTATGGTTGGATAGGTTATCCCTATGGAGCGTGTTGGCCTGGATACTGTGAGCCATTGGGTTGCCCTTGTGGAAGAGGTTGGCCCGATGGATGGGATGGGCCAGGTTACCCCCGAAGACCAGGTTGACCCAGCTAAGAAATGGAGGGTTGAACTTGTTGTACAAAATTTTCACCTTGTTGAACGTAAGGCTGGTGTTGTTGCACAAAAGATTATCCCTGTTATGGATATATTTTCCCATAAGATGTTCCTTGTTGCACATAAGATGCTCCATGTTGAACATAAGGTTGACCAGCAGGATCGTAGGGTTGTCCTTGTTGGACCGAAAGTTGTCCCTGAAAGGGTTGTCCTTGTGGACAATAAGGTTCTCCCAGTTGGTATGTGAACTAGTTGGGGTCAATTGGAGGCAAATAGACAGGGTTTTCGTACTTTTCATAATGATGTGGAGGATTAACAGAAGCTTACAGCTATTGAGAACCCTAAGGGGTGGAATTATGTTGCTGAATGGCCAACGGGTACTGATTGAATGTCAAACCTCCAGGAATTGAAGTAGAAGCGATGGGTGCACTACTAGTAGGTTTGATTCCTGAAACATGAGGTTGTGATCCACTCACAGCAGGTCTAACAGGTATCGTGGGATTGATAACAATTGACCTACGAATAACAGAAGATGATGAAAATGACTGAGTTGT
Organism: Pinus albicaulis; assembly: GCA_034641835.2. NCBI lineage: Eukaryota > Viridiplantae > Streptophyta > Pinopsida > Pinales > Pinaceae > Pinus > Pinus albicaulis. The sequence continues at coordinate 692,760,935 of CM076581.1, forward strand.
ACTAACATCTGGTGCAGATGAAGCCACACAGGCAGTGGGCTGGATAGGAACAGATGTAATAATTGTCAACGTCATGGGAGTCAAGGGTGATGTCGTCGATACGGTGACATATGAGCTTCCTGAGGGGGCTGATGTCAGTGACCATATCAGGTTCTAATACAATGATGCAACTCCAGAAATGATCTGACCCAACGTATGATAACTAGATGGGAGAGATACTAGTCGTGAGGAAGGTTGACCTCAGACATAAGGACAACTCTCTGGAGGGAGTTGAGAATATCCTGTAGAAACATAAAGCTCTTCACTATTGATGGGACTCGAAGAATCCATGTCAGATGAAGCCATGATATCGTCGAAAAGGTGACAAGCAGTGGCAAGTAAATATGGTTTCGAAGTAAGAGGAGGAAATTCTTCCTCATTTCAAAAAACAAACCAAGCGTCCAGAGGTTGCCAATTGATATCAAATGGCTCCTCAAGAGGAGATCGGGTAGCGATATGTAAGATATCAGAAGAATAGACTGCCATAAGTCAATAGACCTAGTAGGCTGATATTCTCCCAAAGAAACTTCAGGATAAGGATCTTCACTAGGAGGTAATGAAGAGGACGATGAAACTAGTGATTCCACCACTGTGACTTTGTCTCAAAAGAGGAGAGAACCGAGATGACCAATTCGAGGCTTCAAGTCCAAACACTAAAAAATTACTTAATAACAAGCCAATAAAATATCTTTAATGGGCATGTGATCATAGGAAATTGATTTTATGACATTGAAACAAAACTCTGCCTTTTCATATTTTAAGAGTCAAGAAATAGGCAAAAGGCGACTCTAGTCACTTTTAGGTTGAATGAGAGCGAAAGGACAAGTGCTCGATGGTATTTTCGATTTTAGAGAGTCACGAAAAGACCAAAATGACTACTCAAGAAAACTAAGCAAGAGGGTGTACCAAGTTTCCGTGAACTGCAATATAAACCTTGGTGATCAAATGAAAGAGAAATGACCAAGGACTTAATGTATGTGCAGGCAGTCTCCCCAAATGTTGTGTTCAGTGTATCATGGTTACAGGGCAGCAGACTCAACTTCTTACAGATAAAGTATTGCAACTTATGAGGTTTTCCCTTTATATACTTGACAATACGGGGAGCACAACTTTGTGCTAGCACTATCTACTTCCAGATGGAGAACGACAGCTACTAGATTTAACGACGCCAGAACACTTCACTAGCCTAGACCTCTAAAATGTGTGCATTAGGTTTCAATGTTTCCTTAGGTTGATTGAATTCATTTTAAGTTGATCTTGAATTAATGTTTCAATTTTAAGGCCTTACCGAGTGTGATCTTGAATTCTTAATGCACAACTATATGCAAAAGAGAATCATTCCAATTTGATGAACAACTAGCTAAGAGAGGGATAGTAATTCATAACAAAGAAGCAATCAATCAAATACAAGAGGAATTTTTCCTTGATGCATCTAAGACAACCAAAGCATAAAACAAAAATATCTTTCCTTGTTCATGAAAAGCTACTAATGCAAAAGAACATTTTTCATTTTCAAAATAAGAGAAAGAATGAAAATTTTGTCCTTTTAGATGAATAAGAAGCAAAATGCACTATTACACTAAATGACAAAATAGAGAATAGTTTTGAGCAATTCTAATGAAATGATCTAAAGCAAATAGATCAATCTAACATGAACATCAAACACACTCAAAACAAAGATGCACTCTTTCAGGAAAAAAAAAGGGTTTTCGAACCAATTCAGTGAACAATGTAATCTATGCTCAAGGTGATAGATGGAGAGCCAAACGAAATCTAAGATGATCATTCAACAACCTAATGACACAAAGAACCTAAAGAAAATTTAAAACAATCAATCAAAAAACTGAAAAGATAAAGATCAAAATGACTCAAACATGACTCAAAAGGTTTAGTGAGGAGGGAGCCAAGTAAGCGGCAGAAGGCACCTAGAAACCCTAGGATGATTAACTCCACTGATTAGATAAGAGGCAAACAACTGAGAATAATGAGACAAGAGAGTCAAAGAAATTCCAGTAGAACAATTGAAGGATGAAAATCCAACCTAGAGGCAAGATGAACTGACAAGACTCAGGGAAAAGGTTAAAATTTTAACCTACAGGATTTGACGCATCTGTCTAGCTATAATCCATTCTAAACAGAGGTTGGTGTGCATGTCACAAAGGAAACAAGCACCAATTGATGCGAATGTTCAAGAAACAATAGCGCCGAGCCAGAAAACTATGGAAAAAATAAAAAGCCACTGAGCAAAGGAAAAACTTGACACTATGAGACTGAATGTGATGGTTGAAAATAGTCAAACATGCAAGACAAATAAGAAAATCAATAATACGACCAAAGTCGAATCGACAAGCAAAACACTAGATAAACAATGAGAGACGACAAACACATTGATCCCTAGTATGGTTGCCAAATTGTTGTACACGTAAATCCCCTCTGTGGATAGAGGCAATACCTCTAGCCCTAGAGTGGGTCTAGCAACAAGGGAACAAGCTTAGCTTTCAGACTCCTAGCTCATAAATGAAAACAATTTAGGATAGATGGCCTACCTTGGTCCAACGCTTTTGTTGTCGTTTGCAGCAGTGATCCACTTATCTTTGTCTTCACACATCGTTGCATTTCAATGGCAATATCTGTGTACCTACACAAGGATCAAGTGAATGGTGACAGCATACGAAAACATATTTTCATTCACAGCTATTCGATTGGTCAAGGAGAATCAAACATTTTTCATATTATCGGACACAAAATTGGAATCAAGAAACTAGTCTTGCATTAATGATAGAGAAAATAAATTTACAACCTTAAAGCCTTGACGTTGCAGCCTCCTTAGACGAGTCCAGTCAAGCGCATCTCAAGCGTTCATCGAGTATCGGACTTGGTGAGGCAATGGGCCTAAACGCTCTCTCGAAAAATGGATTCCTCTTTGCCTTATTCTTCACACCATCTATAGTAAGGATTGTTCAGCTAGCTGAAACCATGTGAGAAGGATGTATTTATAGGAGAGGAGGAGGTGGTTTGGGATCCCTTATAAGGTGGAAGGGAGGCCTTATCCTTTGGGGAGTTTCTCAATTATAGGAAACAAGAAGCCAAAGGAATGAATTCAACATTATTCAGTTGAGCAAACCATGATGACTCCGCTCATGAAGTGGTTGGGTATGGAAACTTAATTTCTATTTTAAAATAAATTTCAAAAACAACTTAGCACGGGCAGTCCACTGAGATAGAGTGCCAATGGGCACGAGGCCTAGTGTTAATTTCTCTATGGGCACGAGGTCATAACTGCCTACCAGCGCCAACCCAAAATCATGTGTTTTTGAGAGCCTGCTTCAGGAATCATCAACAAAGGAAATTTTCTTCACATGCCAAGGGATGCAATGACACTTTATGCAAGGTATTACAGTACATAGAAGTCACTGAAATGGTCCACCAATGTTCAGGATGGGGATTGCAGGGACGGTGAAAAAATACTGTGTAACACATATTTCTAGTGATAAAGGTACGGATGTTGAGGGTGAAAAATTATTGAAGAGGTATTCGTTTTTGCGGCATTTTTAGGATGTATTCCCAACATAAATTTTAGTGTTTCCTCCTCATAGGGAAGTGTACTTTTCCAATGAGTTGGTACCAGGAGTAGTACTAGCATCGAAGGCACCATATAGGATGAGAAATTTAGAGTTAGTGGAATTAAAGTTGCAGTTGAAGGAAATTCTTGATAAGGGATACATGAGGCCAAGTGGATCACCTTGGGGTGCACCAATGTTTTTTTTGAAGAAGAAGGATGGTACTCCAAGGTTGTGGATCGATTATAGATATTTGAACAAGGTGATCATCAAGAACAGGTATTTTTTGCCAAGGATCAATGTATTGTTTTACTAGTTGAAGGGAGCAACATTGTTCATGAAGATTGATTTGAGATCCACACATCATCAGATATGCCTCAAAGAATAGGACATCTACATGAGTGCTTTCCAAACCATGTATTTGAATTATGATTTTGTTTTGGTTTCTTTTGATTTGACTAATGATCTGGATACATTCATGTGTTTAATAAATAGTGTGTTGCACCCTTATTTGGACAAGTTTATGATTGTATTCATTGATGATATATTGATATATTCTAATAATGAGGAATATCATGTTGAAAAATTAGCAGAAATATTGATATTGCTAAGAGAGAATCAGTTGTATGTAATATTCCAAAATTTGCAAGCAACAAATTGGAATATTAACTTTTTCTTATTTCATCTAGGAGGTGAATAAAATGGGTAAAAGGCCCATGAGTAGGAATAAGATCCTTCATAGTGTGAAAAGGATCAATGGAGCAGCTTAATTTTGCACCTTCCAGTGTGAAAAGGGGGTATTTGCATGAGGACAAGATCAAGTTTGACCAAGTCAACAACACTGCCTAAGAGGTGTAGCTTGCATGAGAAGACAGTGCAGTTTGAGAGGGATGAATATTCTTTGTGGAAGAAAACCTAATGTGTGGGGTCCAGGACAAAGAGACATTCACTTGCATAAAAGGAGGAAGAGGCAGCCATAGTGAGACATCTTTGAGTATTGGATTATTTGTCTGTTCAGACTATTTGCAGTCTTCGGTTGTTCAGCTGAGTTGCAGTGCTACTTAGCATGAGGGATTCCTGATTAGGATTTCCTCTCCTTCTTGAGAGGCCTCTTGAAGGATTGCACTTAATTTTATCCACATCTTGGCTCAAGGCGAAAGCTATTCCATCAGTCACTGCATTATTTCTGCTGAAGTATAACGTAGTTTTGTTGGGTGTTGCAGTGGAGGGGTTCCACAACACCATTCCTTATCTCATCTTTCAGAGGAGGGAGTCTCTATTCCTCAGGAGGATTATTAAGGAAGGTTTTAGAGCTTATTTTCATATCTTGGCATCAGGTTCAAGCATCTCCCATCATAGACAGTGCAGTCCATTCTCCATACTGCGTTATTTCAATGCACACTTGCAGTGAAGGGTTGCACCATCATCTTGGAGGAAGAGATATTCAGGGATAGGATCAGCCTATCATTTGAGAGATTTGTTGGAGGAGGTTTATTTCATATTTCACAACATCTTTAGCCATCTCCAGTTATTTCTTATTTGCAGCTGCTACCCAGCAACTTCGGCATTTCTGCAGAATTGCCATTTGTACATGTATTGCAGCCAATCCTTCTCAGAATTGTGTACTATTGTTGTAATAGTGTTTCATGGGTTGAGAGCTTTCTCCCCCTCATTTCTTGAGCTGATATTGTCATATCATTACATTTATATTATGTATTTTGCAGTGTATCCATACAAATTGCGTTGTATAGTCATGGCTTCCTTCATGTAGAAGTGCTTCCCATTTATCATTGAGAGAGGCATTGCCTTACTTAAGTGATTGTTTCCTCAAGAATTTGTATAAATTATTGCTGCTATAACATAATATGATGGCTATTTGTATATTCACATGTTCATGGCTAAATAATAACACTGTTGTTCCATGTATTGCTCATACATTGTTGTAGTCCCTCATCAGGCACATTTTTGAGGACATCTAAGCGTGGGAGATCTATTTAACCCACTTAGAAGGATTTCTTTGAAGCCTCCTCTTGGATTTAGCACTTAGACACATCGTTCTAAGGGATCCAGGTCTTGGTTTCAATTCCTGTAGCAGCCATTACTGGAAAATGTGTTTTCTATTCATGCCTTGCTATGTGTTCCAGATTTGGGATATTACAGTGGTATCGGCACTGCTTTCTTGGCTCAGCCTATGCGTCTAAGCCCAAGAAGATCAAAAGATTGAAGAGGATGGGATTTATCTCATCATATTTCAGATCCATGAAGAACCTCCCCAAGGAGGATAAGCAGAAAGAAGAGGAAGAACCCTTCACTTCCTATTCTGATCATGGAGACAAATAAATAAGCAGGAGAAAGACTCCATCTTTTCGAGAAGAAAAATGGGACAAGCTTACCAAGCTTCTTCCTAAATATGTACATATGATTCATGAAGATTTCAAGGAGATCAGGAGGAAGATGCATGGAGAATCTCCTGGAGGGTTTGATTTAAAAGCAAACTCTAAATTGTCACATGAGGAGTGTGAGAAAGCAGTTGCACACCCTAATGAACAGCACAATCACATGCCCAAGATTGCCGGAAGAGGGATGGAAAGAGAAGAAGAGGTTTCTGGGAGGGAAACCCTTAGTGATTTTGTTGAAGGAGTATGAGTCTCAAACTCAGAAATTCAGAGATCCTCTCAGTTTCTCAGAGTTTTGCAAAATGAAGGTGAAGGAAAGAGAGTAGCAAGATAGATTTCATCTATCTACCTTTGAAGGGTCACCTGTATGTTCATCCAAAGCTTGGGTGGAGGAGTTAGAGCCCTTCTTGCAGTAGCACCACATTCTTGGAGATGAAGCCATCAAAGTTGCGGCGTTGCATTTGAGAGGTAAGGCTTATGCCTGGTGGATCTTTGAATCTTTTTCTTTGAGAAATGTAAACATTGCATCTTATGAAAATATCACTAAGGCATTAGTGAAAAGATTTGATAAAAATATTCATGAGACACACATAGTGGGAGTAAACACGAAAACTCAAGAAAAACCATTGCACGAAAACTTGCACCATACTTTTCCGGAAGAGAAGCTTCCATCTCACACCTCTAAGCAAAGGAGCATGGAGATCTCTTTTTCAAAAAGGGATCCAATCATTGGAGAGTTGCCCACTCATGTTGCAGAGATTGAGGGAACCAACTCTATCATATCTGGAGTTGATCTAGCACCTCATGCAAAGGAGGGAGGAGCTCTTGCTCCAAGTAGAGGGATACTTTCATCTTTGCAAGGAAGTCCCCAGGATCTCATGTGTGGAGATCAAGGCACAACTCATGTTCTACCTGTGCCATTGTTGAGGAGGTGTGAAACCATGGAGACACAAGGAGAAGGTAGGGAGGAGACCCAACATCATGAGAAGAGGAGTACACGTCCCTATTCATCTATGGAGGTTGATGCACCTAAGAAGGTGACTGGATTGCACAGTGGAAGCATGGAGAGTTTTCTCCATTCATATATTCAGTCATCTCTTATTGATGATGTCTCATTGCATGAAGACATTTTTCCAGGGAGACCACTGGATCAACAGATGAGGATGGATGCTTCATCATTCGAGGCACCAATCAGTGATTTCAGAGGATTGGTAACCTTGGGAGAGCTTGATACAGAGTCGGGAGTCTGGGGTAGACTCAAGGAGAGAGGGAGCACTCCCTCAACATCATCAGCACCCACTTCCATTTCATAGTCTGCGCTATGGCAGAAGCAGCAGGGGAAGGATAGTAGCCTTCCAACTTGCTTCTTTTACATGGGAGATGTCAAAGGAGATGGTGACCATATGACAGGTGCTCTTCATGAGAGATCATCAGCATTGTCACTATGGAGGATAGATCCCTATTGGAACTCCCAGCTGTTGGTGGAGTATTCCAAGGATATTTTCACTTGCATGATCTTGGATGACCAGTTGCATGAGAACGGATATTCAGTCAGAGATGTGGTCATCTTCTATCATGGCAGGAACTTCTTTCCTAGAGCTTCCAAGCTCAAGGAGAAGTTTCTACAAGCAACTTATGAGGATTTCCTTTTTCAGCCCCACTTGTTCTATGAGAGCATACCACACCATCATGGAGGGGTATTTTTGGAAGGGCATTAAGGAGGAGATATATCAACATATAAAAAGATGCATGGATCATAAGAAGATGGAGGAGATACATGACCCTTTGGAGGGGTTAACACAACCACTTCTTTTCTCTCTGAGGAGGAGAGGAGACTCATCTATGAGCCACTTTATTTGTATGAGCAAAACATATGGTAAGGGTGATGATTATGTACATGATTATTTTTATGATGTATGTCCCTTAACCATATATGTGCAGGATGATGCTCCAAGTAGGAGCACTCTTTTTTGTAGACCACATGGTCTAGTTGAGGCCATAAGCATGATTGATGGCCATCCCCTAGGAGGACTTGGGGGAGATAGATATTATGGAGGACATGCTCATTATACACCTTACATTATTCACTTCCTCCATACTTATGAGGATATTGGAGCAGCAAGAAAGTGGTTGAAAAGCCACTCATTTTATTAGTCTGTATTGCAGTTGAGGGTCAAGCTGTGTTGGTTTCCCTTGAGGGACCATTTTCCTTCACATTTGTTACACATGGCAGCAAGTATGATTCTCATTTTTGCTCCCTATGGTTCTATTGTTTCTATCTTTATGAGGAGCATGCTTGGGAGAGAGACACATTGGGTGAATGTGTCCTTTGAGGGAGAATCCTCCCACACTTTTTGCACTACATGTTCTAAGGGGAACGGTTACCTTAACCACACATTTTTCACTTTATGAGGTGAGCCATATGATGGAGGAGATGCCATATGATGATGACTTCCAACTCATCATATATGGGGATATTTGGGCCAACATGATTTTCAGCATTGGAGGAGAGATCTTTGGAGATCTAGTCCTCATATTGCCACTTGAGGGAAATCTTATTGCAGCCCAGGATCAGTAGACACTCTACACTTACCTTAAGTGGAGATATGGATAGCGTGGGGTAGGCTACATTGTCTACCATGTGCATAATTTCATCCCTCCAACTTTGTCAGAGCCAAAGGTGGAGGACAGTTTTCAGGAGTTGCCTAGTTGGGAGGTGACTCACTTTGCATGGCTTATAGCTTGGGGATGGGGGATCCATATGGGAAAGATAGTTCCCATTAGATTTCAGATCCCATTCCTCAAGGGGACCTCTAGACAACACCTTGTCATCCTCTTGAGTATCTCACTTTTACATGATGATAGCTTGATAGCTAACTTGCATGCTAAGGAGGGGAAATGTGGAGGCTTGATTGATGAGATAGCATCACTTTCCTTGGAGGAGATCATCATACATGGATGATACAGGGAGAGGAGAAAATAATTTATTCTATCCTTGTACTTCCTTGAGGACAAGCAATCTTTGAGAGGGGAGGATTGTAATATTCCAAAATTTTCAAGCAACAAATTGGAATATTAATTTTTGCTTATTTCATCTAGGAGGTGAATAAAATGGGTAAAAGGCCCATGAGTAGGAATAATATCATTCATAGTGTGAAAAGTATCAATGGAGTAGCTTAATTTTTCACCTTCCAGTGTGAAAAGGGGGCAATTGCATGAGGACAAGGTCAAGTTTGACCAAGTCAACAGCACTCCCTAAGCGGTGTAGCTTGCATGAGAAGACATCGCAGTTTGAGAGGGAGGAATATTATTTGTGGAAGAAACCATAATGTGTGGGGTCCAAGGCAAAGAGACATTCACTTGCATAAAAGGAGGAAGAGGCAGCCATAGTGAGACATCTTTGAGCATTGTATTATTTGTCTATTCAGACTATTTGCAGTCTCCGGCTGTTTAGCTGAGTTGCAGTGCTGCTTAGCACGAGGGATTCTTTCTTAGGATTTCCTCTCCTTCTTGAGAGGCCTCTTGAAGGATTGAACTTCATTTTCTCCACATCTTGGCTCAAGGCCAAAGCTATTCCATCAGTCACTGCATTATTTCTGTTGAAGTATAACGTAGTGTTGTTGGGTGTTACAGTGGAGGGGTTCCACAACACCATTCCTTGTCTCATCTTTCAGAGGAAGGAGTCTCTATTCCTCGGGAGGATATTAAGGAAGGTTTTAGAGCTTATTTTCATATCTTGGCATCAGGGCCAAGTATCTCCCATCATAGACAGTGTAGTCCATTCTCCATACTGCGTTATTTCAGTGCACACTTGCAGTGAAGGGTTGCACCATCATCTTGGAGGAAGAGATCTTCAGGGATAGGATCAGCCTATCATTTGAGAGATCTGTTGGAGGAGTGTTACACCATTTTTTGGTCATCTAACCTATTATAATTAGATGGACCCAAGTACACCATGTACGACCAATTTTACCCTAAGTAAAATTGCTTTCACTATGTAAAATAACTTAATAAACCACATTTATTAGGTTGTTTATGGTCTAAACACGAAACCCCAAAAGGAAATATTAAAGAAACCTATTTTGTTTAATTTTCCTCATGGAATAATTAATTAAACCATAATTTAATTATTATTCCTAGTCATGTTTAACCCAAAACAAAGAAATTAATTAGATAAACCTTTATTTATCTTATTATTTTCTAGGAATAATTATTTAAATCTTATTTAGATAATATTCCTTGTTAAATATGACTAAATCACCCACAAATAATTAAATAAATCATTATTTATTTAATTATCCTTCAACTACTTCCTTAAAAAGATAAATAAATCATTTATTTATTTATTATTAACAAATAAAGGGATTTGACCCAAGTCAAATACTTTTTCCCTCCAACAAATATAATAAAATATTCCATAAAAGGTGGATCTAGATTTGGTTAACATCATTTTAATCATGCACCAAGATCTAGAATGACCCAATATTTTGTTATAAATAGGAGGGTTTTTCCTACCATTCTTCACCTTTTGTTGCCTATTAGATCACTCTGGATATATACACTTGGTCACATTTTTCTACATTATTTGCTGTGTGAGCTCCCTTTGAGTTCTATCTTTGTCTGGGTTTTCTACACCAACAAGAGAGAGAGAGATTCTAGATCTGAAGTGCTGAGGACTTCCAAGAACCCATCCCATTGAGGAGAATTGGAAACATCTTCTTGTTTTCCTCCCAGGTGCCCTTAATACAAAATATTCTTTCAAAAATTGTTCTTGTCTTGTCTATTGGATATATGGAGCAAACCCTTCTTTTTATTGCTTAATGTCTTTCTATGCATAGATCTGGTTTTTTGCAGCTCTTTTCTTGATCAACTAACTGCAGATCTGAAGATATTGGCAGCCACTTTTGTTGTTAGGGCTATTAGTTATGCGTAGCTAAAGTGGTCCTTTTTCGTACACTTCAACAAAGGATTCATACTAACAAATGGCGACTCCACACGGGTTTTAAATTACGACCGTTGTCGTTTTTCATATTCCTGCATATCCAGCTACTTCAGACCCTAGGGTTTCTTTTCAGCTTTTTGTTTTTCCTATTTTCATGTTGTTTTTCTCCTATAAAACCCTAAAACACTAAAATTTCTAACTTCCATGTGTTTCTGGCCCTATTGCGCAGGTAAGCGACATCAACCGCAACTGAGACGGCAACTTTTCCAGAAATCTGCCGCCGAGACACCCGGAGCTTCAGGTCGCACTTTTCAGCCCATAAACTGTGACCTGGACCTCCAGGTCGCACTTTTCTGCCCATTTTCTGCGACCTGCACTGAAAACAGGTCAGAACCTGCGACCTGCCAATTTTTCAGTTGTTTTTCTGCATTTTTTCTGGGTTTTTCTGAAGCTTCTGTCAGGGTTTTCCAGCCTCTGTCTCAGCCCGTTTCGACCTGTTCCTGATCTGTTTTTCTCATATAAGTGGGAACCTAGCCCCCTAGGGCTTCAGTACCCTCCACTTTTGGTGGAAGAGTTTTAGCTGCTTTAGGTGTCTGTTTTTTCAGAGTTTCAGCCTCCCCTTTTCCAGATCTGTTACCTCCTTTTTAGATCCCTTTTAATCAGCTCTTCTACCTCTCAAATCACCTCTTGAAGATTTGTTTGGATCTACTTTTAGGGCCTCCTCCTTGCCCCTTCTGCTTTTTGCTGATTTCCTCCTTTTTTCCAGCCACCTTGCCTCTGCCTCTTAGCTGTGATCTGCACCTCTTTTCAGCAGCTTTATCCTTTAGATCCCTGTCCCTTTTGACCCTAGATCTATTGGCCTCTTTTTAAGTGTGTTTTGACTAGATTTTTGCCCTTTTTTAGATTAGTTTTGAGTGACCCGCCTTCTTGGGTTGAATCGATGCACTAGTAGCCGTTATTTTTCTGTTATTTCAGCATTATATACTGTTCTCTGCAGATTTATTTTCAGTTACGTAGCACACTTTTTCTCTTGCTCTCAAAATGAAAAGGGTTTAAAAATTAAAATTAACACACGCCACACACTCACCCTAAGCGAAGAAGAGCCTGGTTTACACCGCCAGGCAAAGAATTTAAAATCAATTGACACTGCACCTATCTGCCCTTGTTTCGACTTGATTCTGCACCTCCTTGCCCTTGTGGTCGTTCTTCTTCCCCTTGTGTTGTGTTTGTGTTGTCATCATTGCACCCCCAAGGCACACTTCCCAGAGACTTCTTGGCCTTCACCCTTAGTTTTCGGTCGATCGACCTGCTCCATCCCGCCATCGTCGAGCCAGTCCTCCTCCGAGTTCGCACTCCGACTCCTTTTCTGAATCATTGGGTTCTCCTTCTCCTTCTGGTTCTCCCCCTGTCACCTTCACTATGTCTGGTCCAGGGCCTAACGCTAGCGGTGCTCCCGGCCCTAATGCCGGAACTACCACTAGCAGAACCGCCACAGGAACTACCTCGGCCATACCCTTGCTGCCGTACATTGCAGGCCTCAGCCTCCCCGATTTCAATCAGTTGATCAATGACCCTATCTGCCACGATGTTGGTTGGCCTGCTATGCCAACCAAGCTCCCCTCCGACATCCCTAAGTTCAAAGGCCTTGCTGGAGAAGATCCAACCAATCATGTCCGATCTTTCCACATGTGGTGTTCCTCTAATTCCATTACCGATGACTCCATCCATCTTTGATTGTTCCAACGCACGCTTACTGGCGAAGCTTCTAAATGGTATGTAGACCAAGCCACCTCTTCCCATACCACCTTTGCGACCATTTCCCAAGCCTTTTTATCTTACTTCCAGCTCCCTCTCCGATACGATACTGGTACGGAGCTTTTGACCTCTTTCAAGCAAACCTCTTCGACCCGCCTTTCCGCTCATGTCCAGGAATGGCGACGAAGACGAATCTTATGTCGAGCTCCCCCCTTCGAAGATCGGATCTATATGGACTAGTTCCTTCGCTCTCTCTTAGCTCCCATTGGCAAAGATGTCACCTCCCATTTCCCTCAAACCGAAGAAGCCGCCCTCCAAATAGCCTTGAAATATGACCTGATCTATGCTCAGTCTGGTTATGTTTATACCGTCTTCCCAGACCTCCCCAGGCCCGGTGGCGCTAACGCCTCGGGGGCATCTCATTCCGCCGACGGTATCGTTGGAGCCCTTTCTCATCCGTATGCTCAACCTCCTATGGGCTATGGTCTCCCTCAGGGAGGGGCCAGCACCTCTAGCACTCTTCCCCCTCCCGGTAGCATGTATCCAAGATACGGCATGCCTCCTCCTTTTTCCCAACCTCTTGCTTACCTCAATGTTTCCCAACCTAACCATTACCTTTATCCGCAGCCTGGTGCACCAGCTCCTCCACCATATGCACTTCCATCTCCCTTGCCTCCTCCAAACCCGCAACAGCACCTACAGCCCCCTCCAGGGCAAGTATTTGCACAGCAGGGCGCGACTAATCCCCCTTCTTCTCAAAGAAGGCAGAGAGGCAATCCAAACCAATCTGCCCCTGGTACTCATGGACCCAATCCTCAAGGTGTTGACCCTAACACTGCCAACCAGCAACAGGGCACTCAACCCAAGCTGGACAAGCTGCTTCACACAAATAAGCCTTGTTCGCGTTGCGGTGTTTATGGTCATTACACCCAAGATTGTCCCCTCTTACCCTAGATGTGGCAGATGTGGGAGTCTCAATCCACATTGCGCAGACAACACGCCTCCCCTCATGCTCCTCCTAATGTGGCCACTACCCAACCAGCTGTGTTTACTGATCCTTTCCCTCAGCAAGGATTCGTGGCTACCCAACCGCCTGACAGCCAGGTCGCCACTCCACCTTCCCTTTCTGGTTCCTCCGATTACCAGATCCTTATGATGAACTCTGATCCTTCCCCAACCGTCGACCTTCACCTTCAAACTCGGTCTCGCCAGTACCCCAAGCCTCCCGCTCAGTCTGCCCCCGAGTCCCCTTCTTCCGGTTCTACAGAGCCTCTTTCGACATCCAATGGTCCCTTACATATCCCTCAACCCAAATTTGAGGTCCATACCAAGATTCCTAAAGGACCGTTACGTCGAAATGTTGCTTCTGGTCGAGCTGCTCATTCGTATAGCATAGTAGATGATTTGGCGCAATCTCCTACTGCCATTTCCACACTGGAACTCCTCCAGTCGTGCCCTTCCCAAAATAAGGATCTACTATCTGCCATGGGCACTGTAGATCCTGTTGATGACCAAATGATTGTGTTCAACGCCCATCAATCAGACCATCCTCCTCTTCCTGCTTCCATCGCCTTCCAAATCCCAATCAAAATCTGGAATGCCAACGTTTCTCGGTGTATAATTGATGAGGGGCATCTACCTGTGTGATGTCCGCTTCGGTTTGGAAACAACTCAGATCTCCTGAGCTGGCCCCTTCCACGATCACCCTTCGAACATGGGACGGCCACGCCTCCCAGCCCATTGGCCTTTTTCGTAATTGTATTATCACCCTTGCCGGTAAGACCGTTTGCGTTGACGTCAAAGTCATTGACGCCCCTCTAGAATGCAACATTCTATTGGAGCGAAGCTACACCTATGCCATTTCTGCTGTCCCTTCCATGGTTTTTCGCAAGATGTCTTTCCCTCATAATGGAAAGATAGTCACCATTGACCAGCTGTCTTACCATGAGCCGCCGTCTCAGACCTCTCCGGAGATGACCATCTCTTCTGTAGCCAATAAGCAAACCGTCGATTCCTTGACCAGTGTCTCCCCCAGCATCTACAAAGATTCCTCCCTGCTTGGAACTTTTCCTGGTCTTCTCCTCATATCTCTCGATCCTGCCTAGTCGCAACCTCGACTCAACTCCTCGCCCATCGCAACCCTCCGCTCCTAGCCCTTCATCTCCGCCGCCCGACCTCCTCCTTCTCCTCGGCCCTTCTCCTACAAATGTATCCTCGAACCCCTTTATCCCCTTAGAACGGTTCCCCCCAAGCCTTACTCATCTCGTGAGCTTCGCCCCTCCTCGGTCATTAATATCCCGCCGGGTCGTATACCGTTCCTAGATCCCCCTCCCGTGAGTCTATTCGGTCCCCTTGCCATGGCCACCCTCTATCTTCCTAACCCGACCCCCGTGGCTCCATCCGGCACCTTGACCCTCCAGCCCGCCACCCTCCCGGTCACCCCAAACCCTATCTTGCTTTGACACCGTTCAACCGGTCCCCTCGCTTCCTCCGTTGCCTCGCACCTCCCAGAACTTACCCCCTCGTGGTGACAGCTTCCAGAAAGAAAGGTAAAGCTAGAAAAGCTCGCAAGGGGGCATCCAAAGACAAGGCCACCCCGACTGACCCAGCTCCTCCTCCGCCCGCAAAGCCTTGCGCCTTGTGTGATGTCGTCGGTCACACCACCCATACTTGTCCTAAGTTGCCCCGCATTCAACCCATGGTTAAAGTCACGTTCCCTGAGTCTACGGTCTCCGACCCTTCTCTTCCGTCCTCATCCGTAACCAAGAACCCCAAAACTATTCGCACTAGAAAACCCTGTGCTTTGTGCGGCGTCCATGGCCATTAGTCCCACCATTGTTCTCACCTGACGCATTACCACGCCTCTTTAGAAGTAGTCCGAGAGTATGAGGTTGAACAAAATAAATCCGCCTATCCCATACTCGCGCAGTATGCTTCGGGCCAGCCTGAGGATCTCCAAGCTCCCATCGACATCCCCCCCCCTGATGTTCAAATGACGGAGTCTACTATGACCATTCTTTACTTATCCTCCTCTGTGCAACCTTTGGAGCCCAGTCCCCTTGCATCCTCCCCTGTTGTTTTGCCTGACCCCCTCTTTTCTACCGATACACGAGATCACTCCACCCGTATCTCTGTTTCCCTCCGCAGCCCGAGTCCCCGCCATACCTACTATAGCCATCATATACCACCCTCTAGTTTTTATATGAGCCATAGCCATCCTGCTCATTGCACTCCCTCCCGCAGTTGCCACTCGATGTCTTCCATTCACTCACGCTGCTATCATTGTATCTCCTCCCCCCATTTGTTGTCTTGTAACACCATTCTGCAGGACCTCCCGTCCCCACCCTTTATCGGTTACGCCGATGGTGCAAGTCGTTACTCCTGGAATCTAGCCTTGGCAGGTTGGGCCATTTTCACCCCCTTGCATGCCCTTGTCCTCTCACACGGGGTCTGCATTGGTACTGCCACCAACAATCAGGCCGAATATGATGCAGTGCGTGGTCTCTTAGCCAATGCCCTCTCTCATCGCATCCTCCATCTGCATGTTCATTTAGATTCCCTACTTCTTGTCATGCAACTAAATGGTGTATACCATGTGCATAACCCTATGCTGTTTAGACAATATTTACGAGTGAAACTCTTGATATGTGAATTTGAAACCATAACTTTCAACCATGTACCACGAGAACAAAATCACTATGTAGATAGCATTGCAAACCATGTTCTAGATTGGCATTTATCACACGCATTTCATAGAAGACAATAACATTTATAATCATTAAAAATGATGCATATCCATAATATGTGTTGCAAAACATGTGTTTAGAGTCCATCTACTCTGATACATATGATATGCCCATAACATGTTACAAAAAAATCAAAACTGGGGGCACCACCTGCCCCTACATCCACACTAGGGGGCACCACATGCCCCACACCTACTCACTATCTGGCGGATCCTAAGCCAATGGCTCTGCCCCTACAGCCCGTAGATCACGTATGCATTGACCAATCATCGCCATGCACCGCATGACACCTTGCCATTCCGAGGGAAGACCAATGCATGCCTCCACGTACTGGTCGTCTAAGTCTTACCACCCGCGCTCTGAAACTCCGGTCAGCAACGTCTCGCATCTATGGTGGATGTCCTCTAGGAGGGTGGCCGCATCCTCATTGCGCGCTACTCTCGACCCACTCGGCGCTGCAGCTCCAGAGGCTGTCGGGCGTCCCATATATCCGGCCGGTTTTACCGGAGCTATATCTGCATAACAAAAGTACATGAATCAGTACCATATCTACTATTCAATAACTTTCATACAAGAATAGTTACTAATCACTTACCGTCGGGCCCCCATACTCGACCAGGCGGAAGTGGTAGGTCTGGATTGCCACAATAACTCATCCCACTATAGGGATAGTCGTCTATGTATAACAGCATATGATCCTAATGGGAAAATAACTCAGGTCAAAACACTCGCCCGACCGCCCCTCCTCCTCCTCTACACAGTATCCGCCCCCACCGGCGCATCCTGGGCTCTCTAGGGCCCCCATCTGGGAGCTGTATACGAGGCCTCAAGGTCGGGATCTTCTCAAAGAAGAAGGCGCACAATAAAGTCCCATACGAGCAACCGTGGTTCACTTGCCACTTGCAGAGCGACAACTGTCGCTTTAGCGACGCCAGCATCATTTGGGCCCACCCATAGTAGGTCCCACTCAACAAACTCTCCACAATCATCATCTTCCCTGATGTGATGGAGTGCCTCGGTTGCCTGTGATATGCAAGACCGTCGCAGCCCACCGCACGGTCTCTAATCTCTAGGTCCCCGATGGCATCCGAGTCCCTCGACTGAGACCCTGGCCGACAATGTCGCTCCACAAAATCCATGATATGCCGCCCCACGGCAATACCGGGCCGTGTGTTTCCCGCCCCCCCTGGCGGGAGACCCGTCAGAAATACAGATCCTGGATTGTCGGGCCGATCTCGTGCCCCCTGCACTACAAAGACCTCATGCTCTGGATCCCAATAAATGATAATCCGAGCCAACAAGGGCTCTCCTGCTCTCATCAACGGGTTCTCCAAAAACTTTAGAACCCCAAACCTGGCCAACACATGACAGACACCCTGATCCGCCTGGATCTCTGCCCGTAATGTACCCAGGTCTCTCTCTCTCCAGTTAACCCGTAAATCTGCCATACCTGCACAAAAACATCATCTTTGTCAGCATACAGATCGGTAATACCATAACCAAACACAAAAACCCAACTCTCAGCCATAAAACAGCACCAAAACCCCCTCATCTCCCAGGTCGCAGTTTTCTGCCCAATTCTAGGACAGGTCGCAGTTTTTTCCCTGAAACCTGCTTCCCAGGTCGTACTTTTTGGCCCAAAAAGTGCGACCCGGATGTAGAGATGAAGGAGGGTCTGTTTCTGAGATTTTGGGCCCTAAACTGAACTTTCAATCCATCAAAATGAAAGAGTAAGGTTAGGCCTCTTACCTGCAACTGACGGATCTTGATTCCAACGGTCGGTTTGTCCGCTACGCTCACCACAAGATTTAGGGCCTTCTCTCCTCTCTACATTCACCACAACAACAATAGCAAATGAGTGAATTTGGAGGGAAAACTGCCTTATTAAAAGAGAACCCCTGTTTCTTCTTTCGACTGCTGCGACCATACCGTAGCCCCGTTTGACAAACCGTCTGCACCGTTGGAAAGCTCTCACCGAGCCCTCAAATGGGTATCTGTTAGTTTTTTGTGATTTGATACTTCACCAGGACACATTTTGTCCAAGAAGGGTCACTTCACCTCTCCTTAAAATCGCATTTCTTCACTTACAACACTTGTACTTGGGGCACCATTTTTCCTCCTTACTTGTCTTTGTTCGTGTCGATTTTCGTCATGAGTTACCATCTTGTACTCATGTTTTCATGGTCCCCATTGGGCCTTTACTGTGTGGCAGCACCATCAAGTCACCCTTGTTTAGAGCATCCAAGTTGAGTCATCATTGCATTCATGGAGTCTATCCCGAGTCCCTTTGTACCCCGCTATAGCCCTCCATCCTTCATTGCTTGGTCTCTCTCTTGTGTTGCACATTATGACCTTCAGTCCCACTGTCCCCTATCCCTTATGATATTGTGTCAGTCGCTGCCATGTCATTCATGCCCTTTATGCTCTAACAAGGGAAGTCGTCCATTCGCTACTCAGTCCCTTCCATTTCACCATCATCATTGGTGTCAGTCTGTCCGTCGCTCTACTATTTTCTCTCGTGCCTTAGTTGAGGATCTCTCATTGCCTCACCTATGGCGGACCTCCTTCTGTCGACATCAGTTCATCCATTCCAGAAGACAGGTCTAGAGGGTGGTGTACCTTGGTTCCAGCTTCCACTCTTGTTCGGTGCCTCGAATCAGGCAAAGGGATCTCTCATTACCCTTTGACTTGATTGTTTCTCCACTCCAGCTCCTTTCAGCATGATCGAGATCCGTATGCTTGATGGTTCAGTGATGCAGCAGCAGCTCTTGGTGATTCCCGGGTGTGTGTGAGATGTCTCAACCCTCATGAGGGGGTGGCCCTGCAGGTAGCCCCCCACATGCCCGGATGACCTCTTCATTGCAGCCCTCGATGCAGCTCCATATATTTGATGATGTCGGCCTTAGCCGCTTGCAACGCCTCTTTGATTTTCATGTATCAGTCAGATTTTGTGAGCCCTTCCCCGCTTATAGGGGGCATTTGGGTTGTATTTGTATCTCATGTACTCAGATATTATTGTATAAGTCCTAGCTGTTATCCCAGGCACAACATGTATGTGGGATTCCTCATTGTATTATTATCTGGCTCATGTTTATGCCGGTTGTACTTTATGGTTCGGTCCCTTGTTTACTGGACACACTATTCTTTTGTACTTTGTCTCGACGGGCATAGGTATGCCTCCCCCGCCGCCTTCAGCACAGGTACCCTCTCATAAAAAGAGACTTGTTGCACCCGCGAGTCTCGTCTCCTCAGGGTCTAGTCCTTCAGCACACTATCTACCTCACATTTCTCTCTCTGACATCCCTTTTGTTGTCTAGTGATTGTGTTCTTACAACGTACTTCGGTCATACGATTTGCTCCTGACACTCGCACGCCGGGGGGCAATCTGTTACACCATTTTTTGGTCATCTAACCTATTATCATTAGATGGACCCAAGTACACCATGTAAGACCAATTTTACCCTAAGTAAAATTGCTTTCACTATGTAAAATAACTTGATAAACCACATTTATTAGGTTGTTTATGGTCTAAACAGGAAACCCCAAAAGGAAATATTAAACAAACCTATTTTGTTTGATTTTCCTCATGGAATAATTAATTAAACCATAATTCAATTATTATTCCTAGTCATGTTTAACCCAAAACAAAGAAATTAATTAGATAAACCTTTATTTATCTTATTATTTTCTAGGAATAATTATTTAAATCTTATTTAGATAATATTCCTTGTTAAATATGACCAAATCACCCACAAACAATTAAATAAATCATTATTTATTTGATTATCCTTCAACCACTTCCTTAAAAAGATAAATAAATCATTTATTTATTTATTATTAACAAATAAAGGGATTTGACCTAAGTCAAATACTTTTTCCCTCCAACAAATATAATAAAATATTCCATAAAAGGTGGATCTAGATTTGGTTAACATTATTTTAATCATGCACCAAGATCTAGAATGACCCAATATTTTGTTATAAATAGGAGGGTTTTTCCTACCATTCTTCACCTTTTGTTGCCTATTAGATCACTATGGATCTATACACTTGGTCACATTTTTCCACTATTTGTTGTGTGAGCTCCCTTTGAGTTCTATTCTTTGTGTGGGTTTTCTACACCAAAAAGAGAGAGAGATTCTAGATCTGAAGTGCTGAGGACTTCCAAGAACCCATCCCATTGAGGAGAATTGGATACGCCTTCTTGTTTTCCTCCCAGGTGCCCTTAATACAAAAAATTCTTTCAAAATTTGTTCTTGTCTTGTCTATTGGTATATGGAGCAAACCCTTCTTTTTACTGCTTAATGTCTTTCTATGCATAGATCTGGTTTTTTGCAGCTCTTTTCTTGATCAACTAACTGCAGATCTGAAGATATTGGTAGCCACTTTTGTTGTTAGGGCTATTAGTTATGCGTAGCTAAAGTGGTCCTTTTTCGTACACTTCGACAAAGGATTCATACTAACAACTTGACCTTTAAAACTTGCAACATGCCGTAAATGGTCCAGGCCACATCATCTACCACATCGATTTCTCCACATCATGCCATGTCATCTTCCTTGTTATCCTACCACATCACTACTAATGGGCCATTGCAACGTCAACTTGCCACTCACTTTCCTACGCCATTGCATATTGCACTTCAACAAATTTAACATTTAACTCCCATGCTTATCATTTTAAACTTGCGCTGGTGATTTGTGACTTAATTTCCGTCATCTATCTCTTCACTCCAAATGTGCTTTGATCTTGACCATCCTTTTTTTCTTGCGCCTCCTCCAAAACTCTTAATTATTTAAGGGGAATGCACTCATTTTCCCGCCTTGCAATTTGAGTTTTTCTCCACAAAGGTAACCCTCTTGAGCTTAAGTGCAAAATTGTCCTACCATGTTGGCCCCTCTTGAGATTGTGAATGAACCCGATTCAACATTGTTCTGTGTGCAATGCTCTGAACGCGACCATCGGTCTGGATCTTGAACTCTTCTACATGTGAATGAGCCCAATGCAACCCACCTTCACATCTCATCATGTAATGTTAATGTACCTATATATAAATCAAAATTATTCAATGGCATACAAAATTTTACATTTTCTATCATATATGATTTTTTGGTGCTTTGAAAAATAAGACAAAGGTAAATGAAAATGAGCCACAACAAAAGGAATAAATTTTCTCCTTGGCCTTGGATGAAAATCAAGATCTTACGAACAAATTTGTGAAAATTCACCTATTTTTCTAGAAATTTTGAATTAGATGAGGCCGTGGCCTTAGCCTTTGGTTATATGGACCAATGGGAGAAAGCGTTAGGGTCCAACCTACAGAACGAGAATATTGGGATATCAAGTTTCTATAGGTTTAGAAATTTATTTTTTTGAGAAATATTTGATATGTAAGGGTTGGTGATGTCCAATACTATTATTCTTTTTAATTGAATTTGAAATATGAGGAAATTTCAAGTGTCACTATCTCACATGAAAATTTTAGTGAAATAGAGTGGGGAAGTGTTATACTAATAGTCATTAACCATTTTCATTTTAGTTTTAAGAAGTGGATTGTAGAAGATGGAATGTTGGGCACAACAGCAACTCATATAAAGTCAACCCATTTTTCCTAAAATTTCAAGTGAAAATGGAATCTAATTCTTTACATCATCCCCACCCACTCTCATGTGAATTTTAAAGTGAAGGCATGGGGAATCTCATTCCACTTAAATATCTAAATGTGGAGTCTCATTGCACTATAATTATTTTCAAATGAAGTGGAGTTTGGGTTAATGTCGAACAACACCCTAAAATTGTACAAAATCTCCCTAAAATTGGGAGAGGGTCAACAATAATGGTTTATGTATGTTTTTTATTTTATTTATTTATTTTTTTTAGTTTCGGTGATTGTTTTATTTTTATTTTGTAATATATTTTATTTAAAAACAAGATTAACTAGTTATTTTTTAGAAAATTGCAAAATATTTCTATTTGATTTTAATTTTAGTTTTATAATTTTTGTTATTATTATTTTTAATTATTATATGTTTTTTAAGCCCTAAGGGTTAGCTCAATTGGTTGAGTTCTCATCCTTAAAGCACATTTTCTATTGATAGATCGTGAGTCCAATTCTTTCAACCCTCTTGCAGTTAGGCTCCATTTTTTAGCTAACATGAAGTGTTGGGTGGATCTACCTTGTATAATATGTGATCAATATGTATCTGCCTAGTATAATGTGATCAATATGTATCTACCTAGTAGAACGTGGTACAATCATTGTGACCCTAAACCACAGAAAAAAAATATTTATTATGTTTTTTTGTTTAAATTGTTCATATATATCAAAAAAATATTGTTTTTTTTGTAAGTCAGAAATATATATTATATAAGTAGAGTGAAGTTACATAATGTTACAAACTACCTCTTTGACAGGTCTACCAACAAAGGAAACCCGACTAGTCGATGGGGCTGAAACTATTTTTAATTTCTTGACAAAAGGAGCTATCATAGTTGTGTACAGTTATCCTGCCTAGATTCATACAATTGCTAATAAAACCATCTACCTCTCTCGGCATATTACCCCAAGGTGATCTATGCCAGGTTACTATAACTAAACACATACAAAACGATAGGATCATCAGATCAACAAACTTGATTTCATGGACGATTCATCTCGGTTCCATCTATGGCTACAAAGCCACTCACTTCGGCTTGAACATTCCATGCCATTTCAGTACCACCATCACGATTATGATTTCTTAGGTGTTGTCCATCATTTCTACTATCACTCTCCTTCTTCACTGTCTGGTCGCATTCAATTTTGAACTACCCATTTGGCCAATGTTGCCAGCTCATGTCAAGACAATGCCTTGGGTGCTCCACCACTTCATTAGCCATTCTATCTGCCAATGAATTTGATTTCTTTCGAAAATCACTGAATTCCACCCCTCTCTACATGCTCAGATGTCTGGCGATCAATGACGTAACATATGCTAACCTCCAGTGGATGGTTACCCTAGCCACCTGAGCTTTGTTGTGAATATGTTTTTCAAAATTGATGGCAAGCGTCGAATCCCCTTTTAGGATGAATTTCGACATATTTTTCCCAACTAGAATAGTGATGCCTCTTTCCATTTCTACAAATTCAGCCTCATTTTTTTTGGTTTCACCTAGCGAATCATAGTACCTGTGAACAATATGCTCATGGCGATCTTAGACGATTCCTCCAAACCTTGCCTTACTAGGGATGCCATCAACCGCCCCATCAAAGTTCATCTTCAAGAATCCCCAACGCGAAGGAGACCACGGAAGCTATTCTACTTGTGACATTCTTGGATTCAGCCCCCTACTTCTCAGAACAGGGATACTCAGTCTAAAGAATTCCAAAATGGGAAGCTCGTGGTCCAACGGTCTCTCAGCCTACATGGATCGCACACGGATAAGGAAAATTTCCCTCATCTGATGAATAATTTGATCCTTGATAGCCTAATTTGGTCATTCTCTGTTCTAGAAAATCTGACAATTTCATTCCTTCCAAACATTCCAGACAATACAGCCCGGGAGTAGGTTCCGTAGTAAAATACCTATCTCATTTTTGGTGAAATTGTCCCTCCAATTCTCAATCATCCTTTGAATAGAGGTTTTATTTCTATGTGACTAACGAAAGATGGTAGCTCCCCAATCCTAGATCTCAAGTACAAATATACAACTGTTTAAAAAATGGTTAGTTTATTCCTCCATTTGACAACATAGAGTGCACCTTGAAGGTCCCGTGAAACCTCTTTTAATGAGATTATCCTAGGTTAGAATCCTCCCTTGCATGACCATCCACGCGAAAGTTTTTATTTTCTGCCATAGGTTAGCATCCCAGACCTTGCTCACCTAGGAAGACTTCTTCTCATCCTCTCGACTCTCCAACAAGGCTCTCTCTTCCCTGAGACTAAAAGCTCCTCCCTTCCACTGACCCAACCATAACTGGTCTTGATCCCTTGATATCCAAATATTTCACTTGTAAAGCTCCAGATGGAGGGTAGAAATTATTTCCTACTATCCCATGCCTTCAGTGAGGGTCTCAAAGATCCAATTTTCACAATTCAGATCTTGTAGGCCTTCCTTCCAATAGTGTTTCACTATAAACAACCCATTGGCTTGACAATGTTGTTGCATCTTCAGATACTGAGGACGTGATAAGGCCGTTTTTTCCGTGACATCCTCCTGAAGAGAGGGCAGTTTCCCCATTCCGCATCTCCCAGAAACAATGCTTTTGAACAATTTCCCTGTTTTCCCAAGCTAAATTCTAGATTGACGACCCTCTTATCTCCCCTGTCATTCGAACTATATCCTATCTCTGCCAATTTCTGGCATACTTCACCCTCTAGAAAGAGGCTGAGGGGTTGTTTTTATCATTGAGCCACCTCCACCATAGCTTTGCAAAACATGCTCTATTCACAATTTCAGGATCTTGGAAGCCCAACCCCCGCCCCCACACCTTGGCCCTACAGACACTATCCCAGGCCACAAGAGCCAACTTGCACTTCTCCTCTGTACCCCTCTATAGAAATTGCACTGGCTTTCCCTTATCTTCTTGAGGACCCCTTTAGGGCGAAGGTGAAGAGAGCATATAGTGTACCTCGAAGGATCTCCTTAGTTAGGACTTGTGCTCTCCTCTGTACCCCTCTATAGAAATTGCACTGGATTTCCCTTATCTTCTTGAGGACCCCTTTAGGGTCTGGCAAAATAGAGAGCATATAGGTGGGGATAGCCTTATGGACAAGATGACCTACCAAGTTCAAAGCTCTATGCATCCAGTGCTTCGCTCTATCTTCCAAGGTTGAAAACATTTTTTCCTAGTGCATCCTCTGCCAAGGATTATCTATGAGGGGGATCCCAAGGTACCTTGAAGGTAGAGGCTTTCTTTGAAACCTCATAATTTTGGCTAAGTTCTATTTGACAAACATGTGGGTATTGAAGAAAAATATCATAGTCTTAGAATGATTGATCTCCATCCCTGAAGTCGCCCCAAAAATTTCCAAGATGGTTGCAGTAGCTCTAGCCTCCTTGACTGTTGGGTTTTGATGAAGCATCTTGTCATCAACGAAGTACTGATGAGTATTAGCAACACCATTATCATGTGGTTGCAATCCATAGATGATTCCCTGGGCTTGAGTTGTCTTTAAAATTCAACTGAGACCATCCATCAATATAAGAAACTAAAAAGGGGAGATTGGATCCCCTTGTCAAATACCTCAGGAAGGATAAAATGGTCTCATTGGGGTTCCATTGATCAACAGGGAGAAGCTTGGGGATCTCACTATTTCCATAATCCAATCAATCCAATGAGCACCAAAACAAAAGACTTTCATTACCGCCAACATGTATTCCCAATTTACTTTATCATAAGCCTTAGACAGGTCCAACTGGATAATCATACCATCTTTCCTCTGGCTTTGGAGGGAGTGAACCATTTCATGAGCCAAAATGATATTTTCAATAATTTTTCACCCCTCCACAAGCCTTGCTTGTTATTTCGAAATAATTAAGGGAAGCATGGTTTTGATTCTATTATCCATTACTTTGGAAATGATTTTGTATAGGACATTGCACAAAGAAATAGGGCAAAACCTATTTGGCGTATTGGCTTCAGCTTCCTTGGGAATAAGTGTTATAAGGGTGGATTTTAAATATTTCAAAGTATCTGAGGCCTGATGCGAGTCTTGAACCAATTCCCATACATCTGTCTTCACTATTTTCCAAAAAACCTTGAAGAAGTCATTTGTAAAGTCGTCTGGACCCAGGGCCTTATCATTTGGCATTTCCCTAACCGTGTCTTCCACTTCTTAAAGTGATACTGGCCTATCCAATGTTCTATTTTTTTCCTTAGTAATGAACTTAGGAATATGGGATACAACTTCTCTAATCTGAGTTATTCTATTCCCTGCAGACTCCTTTGCAATAGAGGAAAACTAATTAACCAGGAGGTCCTCAATATCCACATGGGATTCCTTAAAAATACCATTTTCTTCTTTCAAGTTTATTATCCTGTTAATCTACCTATGATCAATATTCTTTTCTCCATATTTGAGCCATTGAATCTTGGACTTCTAATGCCATAGGATTTACTCTTGCTTACATCTCTGTGTCGATTACTTGTGTAACTCTTCCATCCTATTTTTCTAATCCTCAGTAAACCCTTCAATAAGAACATTTCTCTAAAGCTCATCCATTTGATCCTCTAGAGATCTGTTTTCTTTGAAAATTTCTCCAAAGATTTCTTTGTTACACATTTTAATCCTAGATTTGATGTGTCTTAAACAGCTTTGGAGGTGGCACATATTTGATCCCCATCCAGGGAGCACCTCATTCCACCACTTTTTTATGTTTCCTATGAAATTAGGGTGCTCCATCCAAAATTTCTCGAACCTGAAGGGTCTATTTTTTGGAGTGCCAAGGAGGCTAGCCTCTAGGATAATAGGCGAGTGGTCTAACTCATTACTAGGGGGCGGGCTTCAATATGATCACCTTCCATCAAGAGCCTATTCGATATAAGGAATCTGTCCGAATGCACAAAAATTTTCCTTTCTCCCCCCCTCCTATTATTCCACGTATAAACACCATTACCTGTTTCCAAATCAATAAGTCTAGCTTCCTCAATAAAGAGTTTGAAGGCTTCTACATCCCTATTGAGTCTTCTCAGACCTCCTTTTCTCTCATCCAACGAGGTGATCATATTGAAGTCCCCCCCTAAGATCCATCTTTTTTCTAATTACCTATTTAGTATGCCTCTAAGGCTCTCTAGGAGACTATGTTTTCCTTACAAATGTTGTGGCCCATATACATTAGTGCATGAGAAAGTACCATGTTCCCCTATAATTTTAACTTACAGCGTAATCCCTTGTCTGCTAGCTTCCGCCCGACTAAGTGCACCGATATAGGTTTCTAGAAGGTGGCAAGGCCTCCTCAGTTATTATCAGTTGAGACATCTATAGTCTCCCATTTCCTTCCTATTTTCCTTTTAACTTCCTTTAATTTTTCCTGACTGCATTTCGTCTCTTCGATGAAGATAATGTTTCACTGTTCCATTGTAATATGATTCTTCAGGACCCTTTGTTTATTGAGGCTATTAAGATCTCAAGCATTCCAGGATATAATCATCATTAAAAGCAAAGTTTAAAGAGATCGGGAGAAGGCATCCAGGGTTTTCATCTTACCTGAGTTAAGTAAGATTTTTCCCAGCTCATGGAGAGCTTCGTTATTTGTCTTTCATCCCCTCTTCTTCATCAAATTTGTTTCTTTATTCGTGGATTGCGAACCCAAAAACTTGAACCCTAATTCCTTAGATTTTTAATAGGACCTTTTAACTCCTTTGTTTCGATCTTCTGGTTGGGCCAAATCCATTCAATTTGTTCTTCAGGAGTTTTTTCCAGGCCTACTTCCTTCCACTGCTTGACCATGCTCAGCAAATCCATCCCTTCTCTTTCTAGGATCTCTCATATTTCTATATCTTCCATGCATGCCTCACTCATGGTCACCTCTCCATCTTGTTATTGGTTAGTACCAGTCCCCAAAGGTTCCATTACCTGGTCTTCCTTTTCTTTGGTTTTTTCCTCCATTTGTGATTTCTCTTGCTCACTTTGTTGTGTTTGTTGATTCTCATTAGTGTGCTCCTGGTGATGGTTATCCATCAGGATATTAAAATAATTCTGAGTGTCTATGCCCTCCTTAGGCGTTCGTTGTTGGTTTCAGCGGCTGGCCCTACTCCTAGGGTTAAGGTGCACAAAACCTTCCTTATCCTTCTGATTACCCTCCTTAACCGGTTCTTCCACCTTCTTCAGAGGGAATTTTATAACAATATTGCCATCAACATGGAATTTCTGACACCTTAATGAAATTTTCTCATAATCTATAGGTTGCAAAATTTTCTCGTCTCGATACTCCAGCCACACCCCTTCAGGGAGGGCTCTTGAAACGTCCATTTCAACGTAGATATTTGCATACAAGTTATACCTTTTCTGCAACGTTGTCTCCAAGATCTTC
This sequence comes from Pinus albicaulis, assembly GCA_034641835.2. Lineage (NCBI taxonomy): Eukaryota > Viridiplantae > Streptophyta > Pinopsida > Pinales > Pinaceae > Pinus > Pinus albicaulis. Next base: position 692,789,386 of record CM076581.1, read on the forward strand.
ATATATTTTCCCAATGCATTACCAATCTTCTCCAGGTCTTGAGGTCTCAAGTAATCCAAGGGTAAAGACAAGAGACAAATCCAGACAGGGACATGAGTAAATGTCGCCTTTTCCGAGGCAAAGTTAGAAATCCATGGCCACATGTATAGTCCTGCTGAGGCATAGAAGTATGGACCGCCATCAAATACCCAATCTCTATCCTCCAAATTTGAAAACACCACTGAGAATAAGCCTTTCGCTCCAAGATGCAGTTGGATATACCCTTTAGGTTTCCATTGTTTCTTCACCCAAATTACCAAGGCTTTGTCCATCATCCAAAAGCCCATGAACTTACAGATTGGTACATATGTCGAAATTTATTGCATGTACAACTACATTTCTGGGTCATGAAAAATAACCTTAGGATTTTTTTTTCCTTAGGTTTACACAACCCATTCTCCATGGTATCCATTTTGGTGTTCACTCCCTCCGTTTGCAGTGAGGATTAGTCAGGGTTTTCCATCCCTGTGGTACGCCCCTATCCTTCCATCTGTTGATCACCTTCCTTGACCTTTTTGCGTTGGGCCACATCTTATTTTGATTGATATATAGTGCTATGCTCCTTCTGTCCATTTTCAGAGCAGACATTGATGTCCTCCCGTCTTTGGCCTACAGTCTCTGAACCTGTAATGATGACCCCGTCATTAAGGCCCTTCCCGCTCTCCATGACCATGCTGTAGTAGGATGGTGCCTCGAGTACCCCACCCCGCCTCATCTTGTGAGCTAGAGTCTACCCACGTCTTAGCAGCACAGCTCCTCGGGCTCTCCAAGCTTCCAAATCCGATCTCCTCTACGCCCCAGCTGCTACCCTTGTATCACTGAAAAGGCATAATGGAGTTATTTATATATTTTATTTATTGATTTATTTAATGATTGTGTTTGTAATAATGCATATGCATTCCAGAATTAAGTTATGATAGGTTTTCCCATTGTCGAAAAAATAATGTTGGTCTTTTTAGAGCATGGTTTTAAAAACATTGCAATTTTAATCCTATAAAATTAAACATGTTATTTGTATCATTGTGTTATTATTTGAGTGATCAATTTGAGGTGTTTTTTCATTATATTACTAGTTTTCAAGGCCATAGTTTCGAATAAACTATAATGTTAACTTAGGGAAAATTACAATGTTTTCACTAGCATTAATGTCAATTTTCGAGATCAATTTTAATGTATTTATTCATAACTGTATTGTTTTTTAAGATCGTGATTTCAAACAAACGAAAATTCTAACTCTAAAAAATATGTAGGCGATGTTGTGAGGAACATCTTCTGATTTATGGCCAATTTTAAAAATTTTGTTAGCAATTACAAGGATCTAAAGCCATGGTAGAAAATTCTTGTTATATTCCCCTCAAAAAGGGGTGCTACCAACAACACATTTTTTTTAATCAGAGGTTTATTTTGGTGTTTTTAACACAAAAAGGGGTTTTAGAGCTAAATTTCTTGTTTTGATGTCATATTCATCACTAAATTGGTAGCTATGTTAAATGTAACAATATCTAATCCCATCAAGGATTTTTTGAGGGTATGGAGTGTATAGACCCAACCTCCAAGATAAATTTATTCGAATGGGATTATTAACATGTTTCTTCTTTAAAACACCTTAATTTTCTAATATCACCATCATATCTTGCTCATCAAGATCTTTGTGATCATATAAACTTGTGATCATATTTTACTATTGCTAGAACATATTTCATGAACTGGAGAGTTATCATAGTTATTTTGTAGAATCACTTTACACTTAGGATGATGTTGTATAGCTACTTGAATGGAGTTGGAAGCACATAAGATCCCATGGAAATTCAGCTCTGCATTTCCATTGGATCTTCTATGGATTTCCTCTCCATTGGAAACCAGACTTAAAACAATGCAACAGAATTGAAACGTAAGTGATGAGGTTTTTGTTGCACTTCATCTAGAATACATTCAATGTCAGACGAGGACTGAAATTATCTAGAACACCTCTGATAACTCCCGCATCCCTAAGAGTCTGTCTTATTGCGTCTGTATCCAAAGTGAAAAAGAATGAAAGAATGGAGGTTAATGGTAAAATCAATATGATACAAAAACATACATTACTATGCAGAGAGCTTGTGATTTGGATGAATTTTAATTTTCTTTTCATTGACGGAAGTGCCTAGAAGTATGGTGATATTGGACATGATGTTAAGGTTATCGAAACCGAAATGGTGACAAGGTAACATAAATTTATTTTATTTATAGTCAGTACGAATATTCCCCAAGTAGAGATTTCACAATTTTATGCTTGTGCTCTACCAACTGTAAAATTAAGTTTAGTTTATTGATTCATTGTAAACAATTTAATTAGGTCAATTTTATTGCTAATTTGATATTCGTTGGAAATTATTTTAAATCTATCTAAAAATTCATTTTGGATTTATCTCATATATTAGATTTATATTTTCCATTTACTTTTTTTCAAGCATGTTAAGATGAATACACTACAATTTTATTAACACTAGAATGTGGTTGATATATCTAAAAACATATAATTATAGCTAATAAAATATTATTAATAATAATTAATTAATATTACTATTATGATTATTAATAATAATTTATATTACTAGTTAATGTATTAATTTTAGTATTACAAAGATTAATGAATATTAATAAAATGATTAATATAATATAAATATTAGTTAATATATTAATTTTAGCAATAAACGACAGACTTATATTGCAAGAGTTATAAGATTTATATTTTAGCTTCACTGATTGATGACAGATGTTGTAAATATTTTAGCATGTATATTGTAGCATCACTTTAGGCTTAGGATGACGTTGTATTTTATTTCAAATTATCGAACTAAAGAAACTGAAAACCTTCACTCAACACACGGGTACATAACCTGGAATTCTTATGAAATTAAAACTTTGGCTAAAAGGTTCCAAACGAAATTCTCACTCATACTTATTAAATAAAATATCTCTCTCAGTAAATGGAAATGCTCACCCATGCTTCTAAAAATGGTTCCAAACTGAGGGCTCTCTTGAGTAATGTTCTCTCACTCTATTTGAGTAATGCTCACCCATGCTTCTTAAAATGGTTCCAAACTGAGGGCTCTCTTGAGTAATGTTCTCTCACTCTATTTGAGTAATGCTCACCCATGCTTCTTAAAATGGTTCCAAATTGAGTTCTCTCTTCAGTAATGTTCCAAACTAAATGCTCAATCGAATAATTCTCGAAACTAAATGGTGCAACTGCAGTAATGATCTCCAACCTAGAGATATTTATTCATGAACGACATAGTTATATTGGGATACTTTATAACTTCACCTTAAACTTAGGATGATGACATTGTATAGCTGATACAATGGGGTGGAAAGCACCAAAGATCTAATAAATAGGAAAAATAAGAACCGATCTAAGAAATGAAAACTTAACTTAATTATCAAAGCCTATAATGAGAATTCTATTTGCAAAAGATGAAAAATTGATTTTAAAAGAACTAGAAAATAAACTTCAATCATTTTCTATTTTTGGATATTTTATATGAATGAAATCTAAAAGCAAGAAAATATCGAATCTAGAAAAATTTTGATGCTTGAAACATAAAATTATGAAGGAAGAAAAGGAAGTCCTTAATATTAATCTAAAAATAAAATTAATCTATAAATTACTCTGAATAAAATATTCTAATTACTGGATAACGAAAGTTACAAGAAGGAAGAAAAGGAAATGTGAATTGAAGAAAGAATATTGATCTAAACTAAATCTATGCTGCATAAAAAGAAATCATCTTGATTGATTAACCTGAACTATGTTAGATTATTCTACGTTAGTAATTATCTCTAGAACATCTATCTAATTTACTTCTAGATCTATTTAATGAAAGAATGAAAAGATCCATTTAAATTATCACTAACTCTAAATAAAATATTAATTCAAACCATAACTAAATATTATCAAAATATGTATCAAAAAGTCCAATTAAATGAAAACTATATAAATTAATTCTATGTAAAATAAAGAATCAAACTAACTCTAGTTCTATTCGATACTAAAAAAAATAATTCTATTATACATTATATAAAATGGAAGTAGTAAACCTATAAATATCAAATATAAATAACTATGCTGTGAAAAATCGATAGGATGATAGAAATATAGAAAGAAAAAAGAGTATTCTTCCTACTGTGTAAAGGTAAAATGCCTGAACGATATGAAATATATGATTACTGTGTTTGACAAATGCAAAGTAGAGATTCATTCCATATGTCAAAAATATTATAGCATCAATATAATTCAGGAAATTGAAAAACTTAAAGAATTAAACTTATGTGGAATACACAACATTCACCTTATGAAAATTCAACATTTAACTAATGAAAAACTTAGGAATTAATATATGCATAAATGGAAAATTAAACTAGAAAGCAACATAAATTTATGTTATGAAACCTTTTCTATGTAGGGGCCCACTGAAACAAAATGGCTTGAAGAATTATGTGAGACTAATTATGCATCAGTGGTCTTGAACTTTTCCTTCTCCTTGCATTAATAAAATAGAGTTTCGCTATGTAGCAATATTATAGAAATTTAACCTATCTTTGGTTCAAAGAAACTTGGTATTTAGAAAAATAAATAAATTCACCTGTATGAGATGATCTCACCTAAATACTGTGGTCTTCATATTTTTTATGATTTGCTACGTGTAAAGAAAATCATGAAGATTACAACTTCTCGTCAACTACTTTCGACCTCCTCTTTGACTAATCCTTTGACCGTGATTTTAGGCATTATTTTTATTGATCATGGAAAGGTGAGTAGGAAAAAATTTATGTATGGATCGTTTCAAAACTACCCATATGCTTCGTTGCTCTCCTTCACATTCAGAACCTATCAAACAATGTTGGTAGCTACAGAAACAAAGGTTATCTACAGAATTGCATGAATTCTCTAGCTAAATTCAAAATTCATTCAAATAATAAGAAAATTGAAATATAAAAGAGAGATCATTTAAATTCATTCCCACACTGGAAATGTATCAATTAACATTGATTGGTTTTATGAATTATGTAAAAAAGGAAGGAAAAGTGGTGAGATAGATGTAAAAAATAAAGATAGTATTAAGGCTCAATAGGTTGCTAGAAATTTGTTGCCTCATTAAGCCTCCCACTTGGACAAGTTTGACCCAAATTTTGACCATATATAACATGATCGTACGACTCATTTTCAATTTATGTTCGTATCATTCGAATCAGGGTGACGAGAACTATGATCTAGTCCTAGTTTCACTTTTATCTAATGACTTTGATTTTTCAACTATTTTCAAGCTCGTTTGGATCTATGGATCCTCCTGGATCAGACAAAAAGGTAGGTCATCCTCGAGGTACAAGTGGTATAAAGGGTAGAAAATTATTTTTAGTTGATGGAACCACCCGAAGAATAGGGAAGCCTAGGCGATTGAATGGAGAACTTCTAATCATAGATGTCTGCCTAGAAAGGACAAATAGATAATGTAGAGGGTAGCAAGAATGCTAAGTGAAATGTCACTACAATGATGAAAATTAAACTAGAGAAAAATGACATGTATAATATTCATTGCAAGGTATAATGTAGTGATGGCATCATCCTAAGACATAGCCAAAAACTTTCAAATATTAGGACATGATGCTCATATTCAAATTCATGGAAGGTCAAAAGGATGGATTTCATGGTGATAGAAAGATGCATCATGGACACCAACATAGAAAAGAGGTGTTATACTAGGGTATAAATGTGAAGGAAATCTCTACTTCTCGTGTTATTATGTGAAAATATAGAGTGGTTGATGGAATAACCTAATGGGAGCTAACTTAAGGATAAAACAATATGGAAATGTGAATCAATGATGCAGTATAAATGGTTGACCTATTTCGAGAAGTTGAATATATTTAATGAAAAAAAAACTTTATATTTTTCACATTCCTTAAATGAAGAGGGTTTAGTGGTTAGAGCAATTACAATTGTTGTTAAAGAAGAAGTAATTTATAGGGTGGTGTGTCTGCCATAGACGGGAGCACACTAGTTTTACAAGAAATTATAAATCCCAACAACTAAAACTAAATTCTTACTACAAATTCATGAGAAGGTAAGGCATAAGGGAAGAGAGATTGATAGAACATAAATGTTGAAATATTCAACAAGAAATAGTGAAATTGGCATCTAGAAATAGCATGAAGACACACACACTATTGTGGGATCACAGGTCCAAGTGATAGTCACATAGTGATGGGTAGAAGTGATAGCTACACAGTGATGGGTCCAAGTGATAGCCACATAGTGATGGGTCCAAGTGATAGTCACACAGTGATGGGTCCAAGTGATAGGTTAGATAGTGATGGGTCCTAGTGATACATTATTGTGTATAATTTCACTTTCCCCTATTTATATTGGACAATAAATTGTAATCTTATCTCATGATCACTTGTAATAGTTAAGTGAGTGTGATATACTAAGTTAGCTCATGAATTTCGAGTTGAGGGTGTTTGGTGAGGCATGTAGGGTGATTCTAGTTGTATTAGAGTTCAAGTTGTAGTTAGTGCATTAGTTTAATGCATGAGAAATCAGTTAAATCTATCTAGGTGAGTTAATGTTAGTCTAACTATTTGTAACTGATTGTAGAACTGGTGACAAGTCAAGTGAATTAAATCAGATTTAACTCACATGCAGTGATATGTCAAGTGTCTGATGATTTACTATTAATATCTAGTGCATGTCACTTATAATGAAGACCCAATTGAGATAAAGGTTAAAGGGAAGTTACCTATAATTTGTATTTTTAACAAATTCCCTAGATGTAGTTAAAACACCATAGGATGCCCATGATACTCATCGCAAGGAAGGTTGAAATTCTGAAAGAATAGGGATTGCATTCCACAGGGATTGTGTGAGCAAAGCAGGCTGAAGATAGCTTGAGAATTGGCTAAGTGTTGGTCCAATTTTTCCCAGATCAGTGTGAGATGATCGATAGAGTGCAGGAGACTCTTATGAGAAGAGTGAATTGTAATTATTTGGGTATTCCTTGGTGAATATATAATAGAAGATAGAGGGGTTTTGAGTAGCAAGCTTTCTTCTGGAAAATGATCTGTGTTGTGTATTTATTTGCTTATTTTTTTACTTTTTGTGATTGGCAATCGTGTTTATTTTCTGCAATTGATTTGTAAAAGGATTCAGTATCCTTCTTTAGCATATCGCATGATCATATTGAATCCATTGATATACATATTGTTTGTATACTTTCTACATGGTATGAGCGTAGGAATTTTTTGGGTGGCATGTTTGCAGAGAATATGTGAACATTTTGATGAAATATTTTCAAAACCAAATAGAATATTTGGATTCCTTGAGAAACAATACCCAAATTTAAAATAAAAAAAATGGTCGAATTGGAGCTCAAATGAGGGAGATATTGGCAGTTTAAAATCAACTCTTTTTTTATAAAATTTTATGACAGTGGGACAATTAAAATGTGCACATGTTAGAAAAGGAAAGATAACCGAGGGAAAGAGAGACTTTTCTAAGTTCAGGTGCTTTCACAGTCACAAGCATGGGCACTATGCTTCAAATTGTCCACAGAGGAAGGCAAGAAAGAAGGAGCGTGTCGTTGCAACATGTGAAGCATTGGCTTCACGGTTCGAGCTTGATTTTACTCTCATTGCATGCATGGAAATCATTATAATGGGATGCATGTGGTATTTAGAAAGTGGTGCCTCATTGTATATGACAGGGAATATATATCTCTTTAGTGACTTGGAGGAGAAGGACCTCCAACAGAGCATATATTTTGGAGATGACGAGAGCTATAGCATGACTAACATAGGTATAGTTTCCTTTCAGAGGGAGAATGGATCCCATATCATACTAGCAGATGTTTTGTATGTTCAAGGCCTAAAGAATAATCTTTTCTCCGTAGTGGTATTGGAAGACCATGGCTATGAAGTGATGTTTAAAAAAGGAAAAGTTTTCCTTAAACACATAGCCATGGGACAAATGAAGTAGATTGGTTCTAGAGTTAAGAACCTGTATTCTCTTGAGGTTGAGGATGCATGCGAGGATTTGAGGAGAAAAGCAATGGTTAGTCACTTGGTGGTTGAGAGGGAGTAATTATCTCTCAACATGCAGCCTCAGAGGTAGTCTCAGAAGATTTTGGAGTAGCCACAATTGGAGAAGTAAAGCGGAGACTGAGTGGAATATTCCACTCAAGTAGAGACCTCTAGGAGGGGGAAATTTTGAGCTAGATTGGTAGAGGGAGTACATGAAACTATACCTCCAGGAGTTAGGTGGGGCAATGTGTAGAATTAATGCCAAGGATAAATTTGGGTAGGACTCATTGAGATGGTGTGTCTCATGGACCGAACCTAGCTATGGGGAGATAACAATATAATAGTAGCAGGAAGGATCAATTAGATTGAGGCAGTTAGATGTTATGAGGATAGATATCAGAGTGACAGGTGTCAGATACGGGAGCGTAGATCATAGTTGGCAGCAGTGCAGAATGCATGGATGCATATGTCAACACCGCAGAGAGTCCAATAGACATGTGCAGTATCTAGCAGCAGCTAGAAGACTGATTCCGTATGCACTATATTGATTCAGTTGTTTGGAGGCTATTCAGTTTCATAAGTGTTTCATGAAAGAGTTTCATGTGCGAACAATACTAGAGAAGTGTTTCATGAGAAAACAACACTAGCTAAGTGTTGCATGCAATGGTTGCATGTGTGAACAACACTAGAGACTTGTTGCATGTTGCATGTGAACATGCAAGAACATTTCAAAGGTACTGGATTGGGAGATATTGATTCATTTCTTGTTGAGAGGGAGTGTTGGAATTTTCAACAAGAAACAGTGAAATTGGCATCCAGGAACAACATGACGACAGAAGCACTAGTGTGGGATCATAGGTCCAAGTGATCGTCACAGAATGATGGGTCCAAGAACTAGTCACACAGTGATGGGTCGTAGTGATACATTAGTGTGTCTTATTTAATTTCCCCTTAATGAAATTGGACAATAAATAATAATATTATCGCATAATCACTTGTAATAGTTAACTGAGTGTGATAGACTCTGTTAGCTCATGAATTTCAAGTTAAGGGTGGTTGCTAAGGCATGTAGAGTGATCCTAGTTGTATTAGATTTCAAGTTTCAGTTAGTGCATTAGTTTAATGCATGAGAAATCAGTTAACTTAATCTAGGTGAGCCAAAGTTAGTCTAAATAGTTGTGACTAATTTTAGGACTAGTGAGATGTCAAGTGAATTAAATCATATTTAATTCACATGCAGTGATTTGTCAAGCGATTGATGATTTACTATTAATAGCTGATGCATGTTAGTTCCAATGAAGGCCCATTTGAGACAAAGGTTAAAGGGAAGTTAACTATCAGTTGTAATTTTAGCAAATTAACAGATGATAAACGGGTTCCATAGGGCTTCCTCATGATCAACATCGCAATCAAGGAAGGCCTCGAAATTCTAATGAATAGGATTGTATCTCCCCGGATTGCATGAGGAAGGCAAAGCAAATATAGCAAGAGAATTGGCTAAGTGTTGGTCCAATTTTGCCTAGAACAGTGTGAGAGGATCGACAGAGTGCAAGAGACTCTTGTGATAAGATTGCATTGTAATTTTTTCATGATTCCTTGGTGAATATACAATAGAATATAGAGGGGTTTTGAGCAGCAAGCTTTCCCATGGAAAATTATATGTGTTGTGTTTTCATTTGCTTCTTTCTTTATTTGTTGTGATTTGTGATCGTGTTTATTTTTTTCAATTGATTTCTTGAAGGTTTCAATATATTTCTTTAGCATATCACATGATCAGATTGAATCCATTTATATACATATTATTTGTATAATTTCTACAATAACTTCCTCATCCTTGGGAAATTGTAGGTTATTTTATTCATGAATTTATCACATTTGAGAGCGCTTTGGGGCTGTATTTCATTACCACTTTCAAGTATTAGGTCATTTTCACAACATGAAATTAATTAATATGATCCATTATATTCTAAAATCATTACAACATAAGAGTTGTAAGTATCAAAAATTATCCTAAGTTATGGTTAACTTATCATCTGTTAATCAAATTGATTATAATTGATTCGTTACAATATCACGGAAGCACGTAGAATAGATTTATAGAAAGACCACATGCACCATCGCCTAAGGAGGAAAGGAGAAAAGAAGAAGAAGAAGAAGAGGAAAGCATTGAAAAAATGTTGGAAGAAATGGAAATTACACATCCTACCCCTCATTATATGGGTCTTGAAATCAAGAGTTTCTTGAAGAGGGGTCGAATTAAAAACCTGATGGATGCATCTAGTAGACAATCTGAGATTTTTCATTACAAAATCCTTGTTGAAGAAAAACACGTGAAACAAAGGTTCCTTAATTAAAAATGCCTAAACTAGAAGAAACTAAAATAGAGGTAGCTAAGAAAGATAAAACTTAAAAATTATGTAAGAAAGGAGCACCTTCGCAAAGGAGAATAAGAAGGACATGGTCATTGAAGAAGGTATTGGGGGAAAATCCCTAAGATATAATGTGATTAAATTTTACATGATAAACTACCCCAATGCTTGAAGTACATCCTAATAAAACATAAATAATGGAAACATATGAACAACCAAGTGAAGGACACAAAGAATAACCCACAATGGAAAAAGAAATTATTCCTTTACTAGGTAAATCCAAAACTTATCCTCTTACTCAGCAAATTAATGAATTAAAAGAATAAAATGAAAACCTAAGAAAAAAATTTCCAAGATCACAGAAGAATTTTGATTTAAGAAATATACATTATTGGAAAACTTAGTAGAGGTGGAAAAATGGGTGTCTCTTGCTGACATAGTTGAACAACTATACTAGGTTGTAGACAAATTATCAAGGATGCAGGTGGTGAGGAGCCAACCACTGTCTCACTTGGGATTCAAGTGGAAGAATAGGATGAGGAGTTCCAAACTATTATTCCACGTGAATGTGATAATGGGGTTTCCATTAAAAAATAAATAGTAGTTGAAGCATAATGGGATGGAGAAAATTAGTGTGTTATTCCACAAGAACGAGTTAACGATGCTACTATTCCACAAGAAAAATAAGGTTAAACAAAGAAAACTGAAATAGATCAAGTGAATACTCCAAAAGAACATATCAATGATGTTGTTGGTCCACAAGAACTAGCATCTAAGAGAGTGCAATTAAATAGGAAGCGAAATGAATAAATATTGTGTGAAATGGTTGAGTCTCCCACTATAATAGAATTGGATATAACTCAATTAGAATTTCTTGGAATAAATATTTCTAATCGAGGAATTAGATAAATGGAATAGGTTCGAGATCTCGTTGAAAAGAGAAAGTTATATCTATGAGTAAACAAAATGATATTATCGACAATATTAAGATGACATGGGCTGAAAACTTTTTGGTTCACGACTTGGTGAATATTAAGGAAGAAGGGAAACCAGCAAGATTGTAGGTAGGAGAATTGTCGGAGGAAGTAAAGTTATTAAAACAAGAAAAGGAGATGATGTTTATCTTTCAGAGAATGCATTGATTTGTAGGGCTGCAAGAAGATTTCTTCCTATATCAATTAATAACAATTAAAGAACAATGATCATTTATAGTAAGGAAATTTCAAGCCTTCTTGGAAACTTTCCAGAAGGCCAACATTCCAAAGAAACATGTATGGTGTGAGTTATATGTACATTATTGTGCCTTTTTTTAAGAGAAAAAGAAATTAAATTACCACCTACATTGGAGATGTTAAACTTTGGCCTTTGTGTCATTTATGCAGAAAAACGATAGCAAGGTTTCCCATAAAGCTGTAAAAACAAATGAGGGAGCTGTGAAAATTCTTATATGATATGAGCCAAGACTTTCTCAAACCGATTTTTTAGCATATAATAGGATGTGGAAATACCTAACCACTAAAAAATATGTCAATGGAGTTCAAGAATACGATTCTAGAATGTTGTGTTTGGAATATAAAGGTGTTGAGGTAGAATTCATTGGAAGGAAGTATGCTTAGATTGGAATCCTACATGAAGGAATTAAGGAATGAAGACCTTTAATTCTTTATTAATTTTGTACATGCATTTTCTAGTGCACCTCAATACATAGAGTGTATCAGGAAAATTGGGTCTGGTTGATCCTAGTATGGGATCAGGTTCAAATTTCCTCTCATTGGGCTTCTTATTTACTAGTAGCAACACACATACTAGATAGATGATAGGTTGTGGGAAGTGGAATTATTTTTATCTTCAACTTACAAAGAACTTGCTAAAGAAAAAGTTGTGGAATTTTGCTTTTCAAAGTTCCATTCTTAGTATATCAGAAACCAATTATTAGGATTTGTGGGAGGACATGCATATGTTTAAGTTGGGGGGATATTTTGAGGCCCAAAATTGGCATCTTTTTGCACCTATTTTCCCCACCTTTTCTTTTCATTTTGAACTCTCAAAGCCATCCCCTAATGCTTGTATAATCATCATTACCTAAACTATTGTTCCTTTTCATATGTCATCCTTATTATCCATTTTTTTTTCTAATTTCACATAGAAGCTAATTTGTTAGGCTATTTTATTAATGAAACAAATACTTTGTTGATGTTGTGGACACAATCACCTTATTTTGGACATGTTTTTCTCCTAACGAACACCGATTTGGAAAGACACCCAATCAAGGCCAGCTCAACCATTGAGAGGACACATTCAAGGATAGAGAAACTAACCCAGTTGAAACAATTAGGATTTTCAATTGATAAATCATTGCATCTTAATAAAAGTTGTTACAACTTTGTTTCCACTAAAATAATTTTCTAAAAGAAATTTACTGTATAGTCTTGATTTAGATCACATGAGAATAGAATATATTCTCATGATTATATTTCCTTTAAAAAAGAAATGTATTATGAATTTATAAAAAAATGTAATCTCATGCAGTGAGGAATGCATAGAAAGAGAACAAAGGATAGATTGACATCATTCTAATCTTGTACTATAATTTTTATCAATTCAAATCTCTCCCACTCATGGCTTCATACCTTTCGTTTGAAGAGCTTGAGCGTTGTGTAATTTTCCAACCCATGGTGAGGAAGAAGGGCCCTACTCCTTAGCATGGATCACTAGTTAGAGAGGTACTATACTAGTGTATTTATTTCCTCTCATTTATGATTCATGTGTGATTTATTTTTATTGTTACAATCTTGTTCATGCATTTAGTAGTTGCATAACTTTAAATTTTGTTATTGTGTAACAAAATAGGTCTTTTCAGGCTAAAAATATCCCTACCTCCATATGTCATTTTGTGAAATTAAACCTAGATAAAAAGGATAACAATCATTCATCCCACCAACTAGAAGTAATCCCAATTCACATCAACTATATATACTATGGGTATCTTTTTTAGTCATTTTTTTTATATAAATGTAGAAAATATTTGTCGGCATTGCTAAGATTATGTAAAGGGATTTTCAAGGAGCTTAATCCATTTAACCATTCAAAAATTAAATACAAAGAATTAAAAGTTAAAAGTTAGAATCTCACTAAGAATTGTATACTAAAATTACTGATATATTTTTGAAAATGGAGGACATGTGTACATGTTGATGCTATATATATATATATATATATATAACCAAGGAATCAATTTTTTTGAGTTACAATTTCGTTTCAAATTTTGCACTCTAAAAGAAGTTTTGCATTTGAAAAGATTTGATCCCTCTAATTTTTTAATATATTGAGGTTCAAGATGAATCTCCATTAACCTTAAAATATTTTAATACCAAGTAACTTAATATGAGAGAGATATGTCATATAATATATAAGAGATATGTCATTATTTTAAGGTGTAATATGATATTGACATGTATAAAAATAAACTAACATGAATTTATTTCAATGTCTTTGTATTAAAAACTGTAAAAGGAAATCTACATAATTAAAAAACATAATCTTTTTGAATATATGAAAATTTCAAAATTAAATTACTTTTATGATGGGTTTTATTTTTAAAATATATTTTTAATGTAAAAAAATTATGTACACTTCAAAAACACATTTAACACTCAAATAAACATTGAGACTCAAATGTTAGAGAGTTCAAACATATTTTTTATATTTTTAATTCATTAATTACTAATTAATTAAAATTACAACATTCAATAAACACAAGAAGTTAGCTCACAAACATCGAAATACTTTTTAAATTAAAATTTGTTTTCCAAACAAAATTTTAATTAATTATTTAATTTATAATGACGATAATTTTTTAAACACATTCATTCATCACAATTTAAAATATAACAATTATACATCATTAATTACACATAATTATTATTTACACTTCCGTTTACTTTACTTCGCTTAAAATTTACAAAATTGAGGCCTTTTAAAATGACTACCTTTAAAATTAATTACACATAATGATCACTCGTAATTTACATAATTAATTCATAACGATCAATTTAAAATTAAATTAATAATAATAATAATAATAATTACGCTAGAGTATGTTTTCTGTTATGTTTGGGGTGAGCAAACACTGTTCCACCCCAAACACTAGAGACACTTTTGCATTGCGCATGGAGCCAGTTAAATTTTTACATGTGGCAGCTCCCTGAACCAATAAAATTGGTCGATCTGGTCCAGTTAGGTTTTTACATGTGGCAGCTCGATCTGGGGACCAGGTGTTGATTCCAAATTTCAAACTCTCAAATTTAGATTTGCAGAATGAAATCTACACAGCAAATCAGTTCCGATATTATTTCCTGCAAACATCGTTTTTCAACTCCAGGCACAGAACGATTTAATGCAATCATTAAATGTGCATTGAACACAATGATATTGGCGACTTGCAGCTTGCAGAATATTGCCAACTTGCAGCTTGCATTGAAGACTAGGCGATTTCCGACTTGCAGCTTGCAGAATATTGCCGACTTGCAGCGTTCAACCGACTTGGATGTGCTGCTTAAATAGACTTCCATCTAACAAACATAGTGCCTACTTCCGACTTCCAGCTCCACCCTGAATTCTAGCTCCAGCCTGAAGAAGAACTTGTCCGACTTTCAACTCCAACTTGAAGAAGACAAATTGCTGGTAAGCTTCGAATAATTGTTAGGTCATATTTGTGTTTAACTTCTATAGAATGTTTTTCAAAACGTAAGTCCAGAATGTGAAATAGCTACAGGATTAGAAAGAATTAAGAAAAAAACATCTTTGTTGTGAAAATTTGTGAATATATGAGGAACAAAACTGTTGAAACAGAAAGTCAAAGTCGTTCATGTCAATTCGTTGTAAAATGATCCTTTCAGAGAACTAACTTGCATTAAACTGAAGTGGAGAACCGAAAGTTCTTACAGGATGAGAAAAGAGGGATATTTGCTCAGGAAATTTCAATGATGAAAGGATATTCGTGCTGAATATTTTGAATCGCTGCATAATTCAATGATGAAAGCATAGTCATGCTGAATATTTTGAAATTGCTGCAAAATTCAAAGAAAACATATTCATGGTGGGGGATTTAGAGTCCCAAAGCTAAAATTACATAAATTTATGCATAAAAGGCCTAGATACAGCGACAGCCAGGGCTGCTTGCTCCAGCTTAGTCGCCTAGCTTAAAACCAAGATACCCAATAGATCAAATGTACCAACTCATTAATACAAACATCAACATGAAACAACAAGTCACCACCTTGGCATCAAGCAACTCCAACCATCTGACCCTCCAGATGTGTTAAATCTTTGTCAGTTACTTAATAGCTCAGTTCATAAACATCTGAGCTTGAAAAATGTGAAGTCGTTGAGGTTAATTACTCACTGACTTGCTTCAGACTCTTAAAAGAATTATTTTCAGAATAGAATGCAACTAATTTATCAAAATAGAATCAAAGTATTGAACTTAATTAGATAGGGATTTTATCATTTCCCTGTCTGTAGTTTGCACAGTTAAATTTAACATTAAAGTTAACATACAGGTCTGGCCAGATCAACTAGTCTCTACTCATTACATAAGAACATCTTATCAATGAAGCTTTTTTGCAGATGTCATTCTACAAACAACAACGAGTTGAGAAAAATAACATAACTCTGTGTAGGGTTCTGACTCCTGACCACCAATATTGCAGCCAGTTTTCATCTTGATTTTCAACTTAGTATCTCTTACCTGCAGACGAAGATGTGAAAAACACGAAGGAAAACAAAGTTGGCTGAAGCTTCATTTATAGTTATAGAATTTTGTCCTTTTTTTTTTCATTTCCTTTTTAGCACTCAAGAAAACAAGATGCAAGTCTTTGGACATAGTGAACATAGAACCCAATCCCTTTGATCTACGCTTCATATTTACCCAACAAAGCTGAGAAATGTTCGGGCACATATTGATTTGAGACTAGTGTCTCTTACCTGTAGACCAAAATGTGAAAGAATAGGAGAGGAAAGAAAAGTCAGTTGAAAGCTTCATTTGTTACAGAATTCTGTCTTCTTTTTCAATTTCCCCTTTCCAGGCACTAAAGAAAACCCGATTGTCTTTTTGCTCTCTCCTATTAATTAACTTTCTTGGACGTTCTGAGCATTGAACCCAATCGCTCCGATCTATGCCCCATCTTTACCAACAATTGCAGAACTTCAGAAGAGTTAATGGTAGTCATGACCCAATCTTTAGTATCTCTTACCTGTAGACCAAGATGTGAAAAACACGAAGGAAAACAAAGTTGGCCGAAGCTTCATTTATAGTTATAGAATTCTGTCTTTTTTTTTTCATTTCCTTTTTAGCATTGAAGATTTGATCATGGCCTCACTGAAAAGAATACAACTTAAAAGCTTGCTACCAGTGAGCAACAATTTTTCCTGTGTCTAGAGTTCATCTTAGGGCTTCTTTCAACAGAATAGCTTTCTTCACAAAATCACATTCATCACCATTTCCAGAACTTTTAAAACAGTAGGAAGATAAGATTTACAATATATCTTCAAGGTAGGAAAAACAGGGATTTTATTTCATGTAAAGAGAATTAATTGCATCTCAAATTTACCAGTGACCAGAACTTACATCAATAAAGACTTGAGGAATGCGAATGGGAAAAATAAAAAACGTCTAAGATTGTAATTTGTACTTCAAAAAAAACCGATTGCAACTGGTATGTACATCACAATTGATATGTATTGCAAAAAAAAAGTAACTATGGTAAGTCCCAATAGAACAGGAGTAATAGCATCCACATGGGGTCTTGAATCCTACCCTGAAAAAAGAGGCGTGTTATAATGTTGTACTTCAACGACATGTAAGTCACAAGGCAGACTGAAACAAAAACGGGCTAGGGATGCTAGAAGGTTGTTAACGACGAAAATTTGTAGTTTCCAAAATTCATTTGAAAGACGGAAAAAGGCCTTCTTCCCGGCAAGTCTGCAAAAGCGAAAAACACAGGCAGAAACAGGGAGACTGCAGCGGAAATAGGGGCAACAGCTCCGGATCCCTTTCCCTTGGCGTTCGAAGAGGCGAGGGATGCAAATAGAATCCCTTCTCCGCAATGGCCCTCTCCTCCTGTGAAATCGAAGATTCATCGCACGATGTCGAATTGGAGGGGCAATCAAAGGGGTCGGAGCCGAGAGGCGTCACTGGGCTGAGCACGAGTGATGGAAGAAGCGAAATGCTATCGAAGAATTCGTTGTTTACGTGTTTAGTGTTTGCTTAAGAGAGCCAGAGCCACGTGGGCCTCATGCAAAGCGCAAACATGCATGAAGTCCACCGTTAAGTCGGGCCTGCAGGCATTATATCATAAGAAACAAATGTAATTACACGCGATGGAATCTAACTTAATAAAATCTATTTATAGTTTCTGTAAAAATAACTATATTGACATGTGCATAGCATTAGTTATACCCACTTGCTTGAGTTTTGACTGGCAATGACTTCTTTCACTTCAAGCGTTCATGGAAATTTATGTTCTCATCTGAAAGATCGATGGCAATGCTTCCCATGATAATGCTTCTATATGCCTGATCAAAAGATCAATAAAATATTATTTTCCTATAGATTATAATCTTATCTCCTTTTTTAGTTTACATGCAAAGCCTTTTTGTTCTATTCTATCAGTGGAAAAGTCTTTACAAAACATCCAGGACTGTATAGTTGGTTTTGAAGGGCACTGCAGTATAAAAAATGATCACTCTATGAAAAATCTTGTTTTGAGATAATCCAGTAAGCAACATAATCGAAATATTTGTAGACCACCCCTTTTTTAATAACATATGTTTTCTTTGAATGGAGGAGTTTTGTTTATTTTTGGTATTCTTGATTCAGCTTTTACATGTTCATTAAAGACGACTATTTAAATCCTTTTTGGTTTTCTGAAATTTCCCTTTCATAATAATAACTTCATTTATTTATTTATTTATTTTTTTTCTAGTTTGAATGCTTCTGGTCAACACAAGCAACACCATCATTGAAGCAGATATATCACATATATATCCCTTGCTAGAAGTGCACCCGTTGGTTAAGTAGCCATGGTTTGGGGGTATACCTCTTTTGCCAAATTCCCTAGGATTTTCACCTAGCCCCCATTGCATTAAACGGCTCACTTGTGGTGACACATTGGCCTACTTGAGGGGATTTGAACCTCCGTGGAAGGAGTGACACCCCCCCACCCTACCAACGACCCAAGATCCCATTGACATAATTTGTAATAACAATATGGAACTTTAGTATTACTTAACTTTCTCATTTACATACTCGTTAGTGTTTCTGGTCTGTAAGTTGCATTGGATGCTAATGAACAGTTCGTTACAATAGATTTAAATGTTATCCCTGCAAATACAATGATGCTATATTGTGTTGTGCAGTAATTTTACTCATGCATAAGTTTTTAACAGATTTCTTTTAGGCTAAAATACTGCTTCTTTAAAACTCTATTCATAAAAAAAATATGGTCAACATTTCATACAAAAATGGGTGGGCTGCATAGCATCATCCATAGCATCTGTTTAAAGAAATTAAATCAATACATATATGAGTTTTTTTCGACCCAGAATTGTTCCCCGTATATGATTAATGTGGCAGTCACAATAACCTAATTTTGAACCAAATCTTGGACTCTTTAATGCAATGGCATTAAGAATTACGAAATCTAATTTTGATCTCTGCCTTGCGCAAATTCTTGCAGTATTATGTTTTCTTAATTGCAAAGATATTGTTAATGTTTTCTTATTTGCAAATATATTTTAAATGGGTGATCTCAATTATTTCCATTTACAAGTCATTTCAATCTTCGATTTTTATGCAACAATTCTGCTAACAGAGAGGAAAATTTTGCAGGTAATCGTAATGATATTATGATCTACATATAAGATAACTTCAAGAGGATATTTAACTAAATATTAATAGTAATGATTTGTTATGGCTATATATTGCCTTTCGTTTCTCTTGTTATAGTCCTTCGCTTCTGCTGTTTGACTATGATACTAAACAGAAATGCAGATAACCGGTTTAGAAAATTAAAAATTAAATTATTAACAATGGAGATATATTCACAATTTCTCTTAATAAATATTATTTGCAAATAATGTTAATGTTGTACAAATTTATTTAACCTAATTAGTTTCAATACATCTTAGAAAATTTAGACGCCATAATCTATGATTTATTATCTTCAACTATATCATTGAACTATTTAGTTAAATTTCAATTAAGAAACACAAATATTAATTTTCAACCACCAACCACTAATTTTGAATATGAATTTTGCATTATTTGTATTTTAGACAACTTTTCTTCTTTTATAGAAATGAAATTTGTGATCATTAAGACATGAAAGGTATTAAATTCTTGTTATTTATAGAAGGCATAAATATTTTAATCATTCCAAGGACTATGTATTTATCATTGTATAAGATTTTTCGTTATATTGCGGCATTCAAGGCACAATGGATTTATGCTTTAAGGTGACCACCTAAAAAATTTAATAGAAAGTTTTTATGAATGTTGTCAATTCTTGTTTTTTTGCTTCAACTCTCTTAAATTGCAAATTTATCAGTTTTCGTTCCCTTATGTACACATCCTCTTCTTCAGTTTCTTTACCTTCATATTTGTATTTGCTAGCAACACCCCGTTTTACAAAACCAGTTGCATCGTCATGGAAACATCCTTGATCCGCAATGGCCTCTCGTCGCTCCTTGCTAGTGGTATCGACCTACAACCAACCCTACAGATCATTGCAATCGAACAGATACCTTCTGCTCGAGCTACAACGCCTCGCTACCGCGTATCGTTGTCCGATGGTGCTCACAAGCATGTCGTTCTACTTCCTTCTTCACATACAGAGTTTGCACAAAATGAGGAGTTGCGAATAGGCTCGATAATTCGCCTCAGGAAAAGCTCATGCACGTATGCACATCATTCCATGTAAGCTACGTAGATGTCACCTCTCCGCTTCCTCCCCTTTAATGATTCTCCTCTTACGTCCCTTGTTTATCTCAATTCTCATTTCTAACATTTTACTTCCCCTCTTTGCTAATAAATATCTCATTCTTGCAGGTCACTTTGTCTCATCGATCTTGACATACTGCAACGTGATGCACCATTGGTTGGTGACCCATCCCCTATTATTCTCTCCACTGAACAGATGAACCAAGCCACCTCAGCGTCCTCTTCTTCGTCTCCCTTTTCCTCGCCACCCTCCCTTGACATTCACTCCTTGTCCTCCGAAAACTCCACCCTATCATCTACAACTGTTCTCCCTTTTAAAGCACTCTCCCCTACCCGAAAATCTTGGTCCATCCAAGGCAGAGTCCTTTCAAGGACACCCCTTCGTGAATTTAGCAATGCACAGGGCACTGGAAAATCAGTGGGGTTTGACCTTGTCGATCGCGACAGCGATCAAATCCATGTCTCTGTCTTCAATGAATTGGCAGAATCCCTTCATGGTCTCATTAAAATTGGCCACATTTACAATGTTGCAAATGGGACCATAAAGATCCCCAACCCTTCATATAACCATCTCAAACGACCATTCGAAATCCTCCTCTTCTCTTCATCAACAGTGTCAAAGGTCTTCGCTGATGACCTTACAATTCCTTCCCATACCTATCAATTTGTGCCCATAAGTTCCCTCAAACATTCACCTCCTAATTCAATCGTTGATGTCATAGGTATTGTCGCCTCCCTCTCTCCTTCGTCTATCATTCGCAAACACGATGGCTCTAAGACTCCCAAGAAAACTATCACTCTTTGTGATATGTCTGGGAGCAGCATTGATGTCACTTTGTGGGGCGAACACTGCCATGCTGAAGGTCGTGCACTCTCCGAAATGCGCATGGCTCGTGAGATTTCTGTACTTGCAATTAAAGGGGGTAGGATTGTCGAGTTCAACGGCCAAACTATCAGCACAATCCCAACTACTTCACTGCTTATAAATCCAGATCTCCCTGAAGCACAACAACTGAAAGAATGGTTTGACGGAGAAGGAAATAAAGCACCCTCGCCGTCGCTTAGCCGCAAATACAAAAGTACAAACAAGAGGCCTTTAAGTTCGAAAACAATTTCCGACATTTTGGCAATGCAGCCTGACGAAAATATTCCATGGATTTCGCTTCATGCTACTGCTATCTCTATTAACATGGATGATTTCTACTTCCTCGCATGTCCCCTTATCAATGATGGGATCCAATGCATGAGAAAGGCTCTACGACAAAATGACAACACCTACCGATGCTCGAAATGTGACGGCTCGTTCAATGAGTGCGACTATCGCTACATTCTTCGACTCCAATTGCAAGACCACACTGGCCACCTCGACAATGTTGTTGCTTTCGACGAAGCCGCAACTGCCCTTCTTGGCATCTCCGCAAAGGACCTCTGCCTCCTCTCAATTGATCCTGAAAGTGTTATCGACATATACAACAAAATCAAAGGACACCATTTCCTCTTCACACTATCTTTAAAGAGGGATAGATTCAACGGTGTTGAACGAATACGCCCAACTCTTATGCACGCAGAAGAACTTGCGTACGTTGAGGCATCAACTACCCTTCTAAGGGCCCTGCAATCAAGTCCTCCCCCCGCCAACCCATTCTAATACAAACTCTAACCATTTCTTTCTTGCTCTGACTCATCTCTCCCCCACCTCTCATTCAATACATACTTTCCCCATAATAGCTTCCTCCTAACATGTCCACCATCCGCTACACATTTTCATTTCCTTCCCATTGTTCCCCTTTCAGCTTCTTAAACCTTGATTGCCATTCCTCATCCATTTTCCAGACATGTTTTGTAATCGTAAGTATATATTTCCATTGCCCTTCTACTTTCTACTACTTCTTCTAAACACTTCATCGCCCACTCCTTTCTTCATGACGTTTTGTATATATGTCATTCCATTATGCTTTAATGGATCTTTGTAATATATGAACATTTAGTCACATAGTTTTGCCTTTCCTCCTTCATTGTTTGATCTTCTTTGGAACACACACAGTTTCTAAATGTACATATGAATATGCTATACTTACTATAAAAAATAATACATAAATTGCTTCTTCTCTTTTTGTAAAATACAAAATATGTCTTCACTTTACTCTAGCCAATAGATGCAACATGTGGTTGATTTCAAAATAAATGCTTTCTCAATTTGAAATATGCAACACACATTTCCAACCAACCCATACTAAATACATTTTTGCTTTAATAATCACTCGCAATATACTTCATGCATTTAACAGACGTTTCCTTACTTGCAACAACTATGCCAACCCCACTAGAAAACAATGTGGAAAGGGAACAACAACGACGCTACTACGCACTTAATAAAGACATCATAAATGCACGCCGTCGCCTCCTCTCTTCAAATCGTCGAACAAACCTTCGCTCTCAGGCCAACAATACTCCTATTGCTTCACAAAATTCTGTCCTCCCCATACATCCCACCCAAACTTCCCAACTTCCCCTTCCATCTCCACTTCCTAACCGACCCTTTCCAAGCACTTCAACTCCTTCAAATCTTCCCTACCCTTTACATATTCCACCCCATGTTCCTCCCTTTCCACCTGCCCAACAATTTCTCCCCATCCTTCTGCAACATGCACATTTTCGGTTTCGTCAAAGGATCGATGCACTTTGTCCCATCCAAGTTTTCTCAATTTGTCATGAAGCTTACCCATCCATGAAAACAAAAACAAGTCATGGAATAATTTGTTGTACCCGTTGTGTTGCCGAACGATCAACGCATCGTTTCTCCTCTACAAATAACATGGACCCAGGTATCCAACCACATGTCCTATCCTGCCTAACTCAAGTTGAAGAGATGCTCATTGCTCGTGTCAATCCCGTTCTTCAGGTCGCCCATGCACGTGGTGGCCGATTGAAATATTTCGGTCATACTATTAGTTTTCCACAAGATATCACAAATATTGTCACCTCTCTTCCTCGCATGTTGTCAGAACTAGACATCCTTGTGGTAAACAAAACTAGCTATGATGAAAAAAACTATGAATTTTTTGTTAGTCGAACACATGTCCATGCAGCTTTGCAATTCAAACTACAAAACGACCCATACTACAAAGATGTCCATATTAACCAACTTGCCCTCAATGCTTTGCCTATTCCACCTACCAACATTTCCAACATGCTACACCATATCAGCACAGCTTCCATCGCACTCCATGAAGCCATTCCAGAAATTCCTAATTTTGAACTTCCCCACTCATGCCCGTCTGACCTCCACCCATCCTCCTTTGTTTCAACTCTACCAAACTGTCATTCTGAACTTGATGAAATACGTGCCTACATAGATTCCTCCAATTCAACAACCACCCATTCACTTCAATGGCCGACCATTGGCCTTTCCCCAATCAATGAATACAACACAGAGGGCCTATTCTGCATGGCCTTCCCCACCCTCTTCCCCAAAGGATCTCCCATGATTAACCAACCAAGAATTGCAAAAGTGGACATGCAAGAATACGCTATGCATCTAATGCGCTACAATGACAATCGTTTTGCACAATATCCTCGCTTCCGATATTACTTGTACAACCTTATCATGCGCCATCGCAGCCAAGCAACTGCCTCTGTCTTCATTAAAAGGGACCTTTCAAACACCCTACCAGCAACAGTTGCCGACCTTTGCCACCTACTCCAACAAACGCCCCCTTCCACCATTCCAGACCAAATTATGCGTTTCGGGTCATCCTTGCGTGGAACCCGTTCTTTCTGGACCAGGGCTAGAGGAGAACTAACAGACATGATCACTCAAATTGGTACCCCTACCATATTCTTCACACTAACTGCAACTGATACAAAATGGCCCGACTTGCATAATTTGATGCCTTCCAACCCTCCATCCAATTCAAATGAGCACACTCGATGGAGAATCCAAAACATTGTTAGAAACCCGCATCGTGCATCTCAATATATCCATTGCAGATTCACAATATTCCTGGAAGAGGTGCTACTTAAAGGATTCCTTGTAAAGGATTACTGGTGCAGGTATGCATACTATTCCTTCCTTCTCTTATCTTTCATTCCTTTCACTTCCACACATCCAATATTACTATCTGTCCCCTTGCTTTATAAGGTATGAATGGCAACATCGCGGCTCCGCACATATCCATGGGTTTCTGTGGCTTCCAAATGCACCTGCTATGGACAATCTGGATTGGACCAATGCCACAGATGTCCGCGCGGCTACTGAATATTTTGATAAGTACTGCACTGCTTGGAATCCTCGTCCGGTTCACAGTAGAGCTCCTGGAATAAATCGTTCATCTCTACAAGATCCATGCCTCCTTAGCACACATGAAATATTTGCAGGCAATCAGTTAGAAGACTATGAAAAAGTCCTCAATTCTGTTCAAAGGCACACATATTGCCACTCTTCTACATGTTTACGCAAAAGAAATAACACATCAACTTGCCGCTACGGAGCCCCATGGGAGGTTCACAACACGTCATCTCTTCACATTGATGGTTCTAGCAAAAAGGTATACTCCCCTGCTAGAAATGATGACAAACTCAACGTGCACAATGCTCAACTACTTGCAATATGGAGGGCCAACATTGATTTTCAACCAGTTCTATCACGCCATGCTGTGTTGAACTACATTTCGAAGTATGCAGCAAAATTAGAGGCAAAGTCTGAAAGCTACTACCAAATGCTCTCACGCCTCTCACAATGCTCGCCCCCAGATGCTCCTACTATCACTATCGTCCGCAAAGTCCTCACCGAAATTGTTGCTGATCGAGACATCGGTGCACAAGAAACATGCCACATGCTACAAAAACTCCCACTAACAAAGTGTAGTCGTTCTTTTTTCTCCCTCAATGTAAAAAAAAAAGTCTTCAAACGTGTATTGCATGATTTAGATGGTCATCCTCCATCAACACCTTTCATTGCCTCCTACATGCAAAGACCAGCTGCACTTGAAAGTTTGTCTCTTATTGAAGTTGCACGCTCCTGGTCCTTCTCCACCCGCCGAAAAACATCACCATGGAAACAAATATTCCCTCCCATGGTTGTCTGCGTTCTTCCTCGTTACACCTCCATTCCATTGAAAGAATCACCATCCTATGTAGACTTCTGCTGGAGTGAACTCCTTTTATACTTCCCTTTCCGTAGCCTCCCTAATGATATTGGCATATCTGATGCAAGAATTGTTGCACACTGGGAAGAAATTAGACACACATATCAACCTTGGCATGTTTATCGCAAACCATCCACCCCGGACCTTTCCGACTCTATCTGTTCATCCCCAAACAACCCTCCCCATGACCCCAAACTTGACATGCATGAATGGCAATTTCTCTCTCAACTCCACCCAGGTAACAACCTCCTCCTTGATGAGCTTGAAATGCTTGGCCATCGTGAGTTTGACACAAACCATAATTGGGGCCACTCTACAATCCCTCCACACTTACAAGAAACCGCGATCCACTTCATCAACTCCACTCGCTCCTCCACAAGTTCCCACCAACTCCTAACTCCATTTGCATATTCCCTTTCCTCCTTGTCCCCAAGCCAAACCATTGCATTCAATATTATCTTCTCGCACTTCCGCAACAACATTGCCAAAAAAACACTACACATGATAATCCAAGGCACTGCTGGTACCGACAAGTCGTTCCTAATTGAGTTCTTAAAAAATGCATTCCTTGAAAGCTCCACCATGCAAAAATGCCCCCTGCTACTACTTGCTCCTACCAGTGTTGCAGCATTCCACATTAATGCTTTGACGATCCACTCTGCTCTTCGCATCCCTATATCCTGTATGGAGCCTTTAGAGGGTCAATCCCTCCTAAACCTTCAAGAACAACTTCAGCATATTCATTACATTCTAATTGACGAAATGAGCTTCATTGGTCCTAAATTTCTTTCTCAAATTGATGATCGCTTGCGCGAGGCATTCCCATCAAATAGAAACAGCCCATTTGGTGGACGTTCTATAATCCTTATGGGTGACCTTGGCCAACTACCACCTGTAAAAGACACGCCAATGTATGTAGGCAATTCTCGTGGCACTGCACTTTGGCAAAGCTTCACTATTGTGGTTACGCTTGCAACAATTTTTTGGCAACAAGGAACAAGTCCTACACAAATTTCCTTCCGCGAACTCCTCTCCAACCTTCGCAATGCAACACCCACTGTTGCTAATTGGAATCTTCTTATGACACGTTCAAAAACAAATCTTCTTGAAGCCGAAGTCCAATCATTCTCCACTTCAATGCATCTTTATTCAACAAATGATGCTGTTGACTTGCACAATAAATCAATGTTAAAATTATTAAATCAGCCAGTTGCAGATTGTTATGCTGCCGAAAAGAGGCAACTAGAAACTAGTCAACCAAAAAATGATCAATTATCAAAGAAAATACTCCTTTGCATTGACCAACGTGTTATTCTCCGAGGCAATCTGTGGGTTGGCGCTGGTCTTATCAACGGTTCGCTCGGACTTGTTCGTGCAATCGTATATACACCAGGTTGTTCACCACCAGAACTACCATCCTTTGTTGTAGTTGCCTTCCCTCACTACACTGGTCCACCATGGGATCCTTCGAATCCTACATTTGTGCCAATCCCCCCCATCACAAGGGGTTCACGCACACAAATCCCTCTCGGAATGGCATGGGGCTTAACAATCCATAAATCGCAAGGCATGACACTAGATAAAGCAACAATCAACATCGGCAACATTGATCGGCAAGGGCTCACTTTCACAGCTATTTCAAGAGTTCGCTCGCTGAATGATCTCTGCATCTCCCCTGCTCTCTCCTACTCACGCTATTCACGTATGCAGGACAACCCTTACGTCATGCGCAGGAAACAAGAAGAGGCACACCTTGCATCCAAATCTATTATTCACACTCCTTGAAAAACTCCTATTATTGGTACCTTCTATTCACTTGCATTCCACTTTTACTTCTTTCTTCTTGTTCCTCATAATAAGACCTTGCAAATTTCCTGCTTCATTTACATCTTCACTTTCCAATATCATTTCAACTCATATTTGTTCCTACTATTTGTTTCTTATTATGCTTTTCATTATTACTGTCAAATTTTTACATGTTCACTTATATGCTTTTCCTTCCCTTGTAGCAACTATGGATCGCAGGTACCTTTCTCAGCTCAACAAATTCTATGAAGAAATCACTCAACAGGAGAATGCACTCCTCATTCTACAGCAACGCTTCTTAGTTCCACCTACTCTACCACTATTCCGTTTGCGCCCAACATTGCAACTACTCCATAAGATCAAAATATTCATTCGTCGCCTCATTCATGTGCATGAAAGAGATGCACAAAGGCAACTTCGAGCATACTATCTTAGTCGCGTCCCAGGTTTGGACGTCAATTGGTGTTGTCGCTGTCGGGCAACCCCCTGTATTTACGACTATATTGCAACCAAACACCTTTCATGCATGATCATTCTACTATGCTAACACTTGTTCCTCCTTTCTGTTCCAAAGCAATTTTCTTCTATATTTAACAATATCACTCTTACTGTTTTTGCTTGTACCATGATGTAAAACTACCTACTACTTCGAGTGTTAATAACATGTAAAACCTTTTTACCATTACATTACTTCAAATCAAGTCAATGATGCCTTCGCAAAAATCTATACGATGCACAAGAATACCCCCTCAATGTGCTATGCTATCACTTGCTCCTCCTTTTTCTTCCAAATCGATTCTTTTCTAGATTTAACAATACCACTCTCACTCATTTTGCTTCTACCACTATGTTAAACTGCCTACTACTAAGACTTTCAAAAACATCTACAGCCTCTTTACGACATTCATGCATAACGGTGTTTCAATGAATATGTGAAAGTGTCTATGGTATCGTCGATTGATGTCCACGGTAATAAAATTAAGGTATGTAGTGATCTCATATTAATGATCTAATGACATGATAAGACTTGGGGTTTTAACTCTAAGGTTTGGTCAATGCTTATTAAACTAAAGTTCGTCGTGAGCCTTTCGGGAGGGCGTATACTTGTTATTGCTTGGGGTTATGGTCTAACAAGTTCGAACGTCAAAATATAATGAGACGATATTGCCTTTTAATACAGTTTACAGGCAGAGGATTTCTATTAATATTTGAGCGCTTTATAAAAGAGGGAGATAGCCTCGGTGAATTATTCAAAGGATATTCAAAGGATATTCACAACCAAACCTATTCTTCATTTTCAATTATTTTGCTTCTAATTTAAATTACATTCGTGTAAATATCACTAACTTACTTCTACTATTATTAACACATAATGATTTAACATAATAACCACAAAATCATTAAATGTAACTCATCGAGATGAAATTACCTACCTCCTCTCCACCTCCAACTTGAGCAAACAACATCTTTTATTTTCGTAGTTTTAAATCTAAATATTCATGTAATCAATCAATGCCAGATTTTACCCCTCATACATTCACATTCATCATGTTCCCTAACATGTACCACAAAATGATTCAGGTCTCCTCCTTCCTAGGCTCCTTGCACCCCCGGTGCAATTGCTAGTAATAATATTTATTATGATTATTAATAATAATTAATTAATATTACTATTATGATTGTTAATAATATTCAATATTATTATTATTTTTAGTTTTAGTATTATAAAACTAACTGAACAAGTTAATAAAAATATTCATAGCACTAGGTTGAGTCTGCACCCGAGAAGGAACCTAAAGATTGCTTTGTGAAGCCCACACTCATGGGGAATGTTGTTATACCACGAAATTTTTTGAAGTGGGGGAGTTAGTTTTTGAGGTCAAAAGAAAAGTATTACAACATTTGGAGAGACCTAAAATACATATGTGTCAACCCATTCCCATTCTGAACTTGGGATCCTGTAATCCATGTGAACCTAAAAACCTTTTCTTCGAGAGTATATCACACAGTCCATGTTTGATTTGCAATAGTTGGAAAGGACCTCCTACCTAAGTCCGGACACTACGAAGAACTCGAACCCTTTTATTTTGTTTGTCCATGTCAAGCACTAAAAAGAGGGAGAATCATTGGGGCAACCATAAGGGACAGTGGGGGGGTCTGCCTTTGTGATATGAAAGACCTCAGTGGCAATAATTTGCTATGTATTGTCCAATACTTAATATTATATATATATCATTTCCCATGGAGCATATATATGTTCAGATATTTGTAATATGTATTGTAACCCTCCCATAATGTTTATGAACTATGGAACCTTTCCAGATCATACATGTGAATTAAAATATGTTATGTTACATTTAGGTTTGGTTGGATGATCTGTATAATTCGAATTGAAATTATCGGATATCTCTGTATGTGGTCAGGTGTAGTAAATCCTTATCGTTTCATTTTTCTCACCCTATTAATGAAGATTCATTTCCTACCTGACTATCACTTGGCTATCCATATGGTCGAAGGACAGGCGAATGGTAGATCTCCGATTTCATCAATAGTGTTGATCTATTCTAGGTTTATAAATACATTCAATGAATAGGCTTTTCGGTTCCATCATTTCATTTGTAATTTCATTTTTTCCATTGTTCCACTAGAGCAAACAGAAAAAAAAGGAACCCTCCTCGTGTTCTTACCATGAATCTATCTTGAATTTGTAAGTCTATTATTCTTACATCTTTAATATATCTGTTCATTTATGCGTGACCTTACTCGAGACACGAGTTTAACATTTTACTTCACCTTTTGTAGTTTACATTCGTCTTTCAAGTAAGAAACCCCACAATTTATCTTTGTCTCATGGCATCGTTTCTATACTTTTTCTACTCATCATTTCTTTTAAATGTATTATACCGAAGCAGGAATATCTATCTCATTATGGCAATGCTAATGTTTAAATTTACATATCTTCTTCAGGGTTTCTATTGCATTAGATTTATATCAAAATTCCCTTTGTTTAAAACGTATTTCCTACGGCCAGAGAAGAGGTAATGACCTTCTTCCTTACGCTCTGGCTCCAAAATTTAACTTTGTTCATTCCAATACAGGATTTCACCCTATCCTGAGATTCAACTTCTTGTTTGTTTGAGTTAGTCTGCTTAATATATGCATTTTTCCTCTTCATATAATTGAATTCTAAGTTTTGACTCTGAAATTGTTTGTAAATACATTTTTTTTTAATCTATTTCCAATTCGTATGGGTAAAATAAAAGTTTCCCGAATTGAATCAATTTGACCCATAGGTAGTCATTTCTCTATATTAATTAATACAACTGTCTTCCTATTGTTTTCGAATTGGGAAATTTCCATAACTTATATTGGTTATGTATTACCACAAAACGTTTGTTAATGATTTGTTGAAGGTCTCTTACGAATTTTTCAATAAATTTTAAAGGAATATGAATTTCCCCAATTTTAGATTCCTCAAAGTTATATTTTTATAAAGATTGTATATAAATTTCTTCACATAGTGGAGTTTTCTCAGGTTGATAAATTTATATCTTCGCAATGAGATTATTAAGATACATTATGAAATTTATAATGATATTAGAAGTATATGATTACGACTTCCACTATATCATACTTCTCTGTCATAATTTCCCATTCCTCACTTGGTTTAGTTTTCTTTATATCTATATATTCCAAATAGATTTCACTTTGACAATGAGGTTTTCATGGTAGGAGAATACCTCTGATGTGTACACCACTAGAGCATGCCTTGGCCGCTGTATTGGTAAGACTTATTTCTTTTTGTTTTTATTGCACTCCTACTTGGAAATTAGAATTTAATTATATCATAATTAGTAATATATATGAGAACATGTGGTTTGATAGAGGTGCAAGTTTTGTGTTCTTTGGAATATGTTTCTTAATTGTTTTATTTAAATTTTCTAGTTTCATTGAATTCTAGTGGTATACTATATTTAAAAATTTCTTTTTAATGGCCTCATTTTTTAAAAGAGAGTTAATGCATTTTAACACGATTATGTATAATTATACAGAAGGTTAAATTACAATTGGAAGGACTACAAACCCCGCCCACTGTTGTGAATATTTCAACTAATATCTCACTTTGAAAGGGAGGAAAAGCTCAGTTGAAGACATCATTTTCATGTACTATATTGAATATAATTTAGTTGATGTGCAAGTTTGTTTTCTCATTCGTATTTTGGTTATGAAATTATTGAGTCTAATAGTCTCATATTTGACTGTTACAGGGAATTCTAAATATATGAGGAATGGAACTGATTGTCATTGGTCCATTGAACCTGAATATATTTATGTTATACAAACAAGACTACATCGCCATAAAAGAAGGGACCATGATATCTAAGGGATTTTAATAATGCACCTTGGTTAGCTTAAGCGACATGCAGATGCATAAGAGGTTGAAATTGGGAGGTAAGGGAAGCATCTCAAGACCACAAAATTAAAATGTATTCACTTAATCTCCTAGAATTTGAGACTATCAATAAGGTTGCATCTACAATGTAATCATTCTATGTGACTCTTGTGAATGTTTTGGTAGTGCCCAATCAATGCCGCGATGCTACATGATCACTTAGTGCAATAACAAAGAGTGTGGTTTTTATTGTTGTAAAATATTTTAATGACAATCTTGATGTGGATGAGAACTATATCTTAGCTACTCATCAAAGTTTGAGTCATCAATTTCTTCAAAGTGTCACTACCCTAGGAAAGTTATGGATGACATAACAACTGTTGTATATGACAATCTAAACGAATGTGAAGTACAATAATGGTGAATTTTCTCTATGCTCATGGTATAAATAAAATTCTCTTGATTACTTTTGAAGCAACAAGTCATTTACCATCGATAGTACCATTTATCTCACAATGAAGAATGGAAACATAAAATGGCAAAGGTGTTGAAAATTACAAGCTAGATCATGCACCTTGTTTTTTATAGGCATTACGAAGCTATTGGAGGCTTTTCGAGTACCTTGTAAATTGTTCTTCATTGTTAATTGTACCCTCTGCATCATAGTTAGTGAAACCATTTTTTGGAGGCTCATTTGTTGGAGGATTTGTCATTGTTCCAAGGGATCCTAAGGTTTTTGTTCACACTATACAATCTTATGTTCTCAATGTTGTTCTAACTATCTGGAGTAATCTAATGTTTTGTCTTTGTAGTCCATCTTTGATTACCTTTGTTGTTTCCATAGTTACCCATGTATACACTTCCATAGGTGATGTTAAAGGAAGCAATAATGGTATTCCTAGAAGCACAAGTCAACATTTTATAGGTCATCCACCTGATGGGGCTACCATTCCTATGATGGTTGACATGGGATTTCCAAGTTCCAAGGTAGAGGAAGCATTGAGGTGTGTTGAAACAAATAGTTTTGAACTGACTATGGAGCGGCTCTTTAGTCATCTTGAGGAGCCAGTGCAAGAAGATGATGAGTTTTCCCAAGCTATTTCCATTTCACTAGGTAATTCTGAGGTTCCCAAAGACAATGCCAATGAAAAAGGAAGAGATGTTTCTTATGGAGAGAAACCTCAAGAAAATCCTCCCATTGCGGATATCTTAACTACATCTATGAATCTGTTGCAAAGTACATATGAAATTTGTTTTTCCATGACTGATTGTATTGTGACTTTGTGTAGCCGACGTAAAGGATAGTATCGCCTGTGAGTTGTTCCCCTTGTTCTTCAAAAGCTAAAGCTTTGTAAGGTGGATGGATTTGAAAAATTCACTAGTCCATTATCAAATATTTCTCATATTTTGGAATTAATTTTGAGCGAAGACAACAATACTAGAGATAGAGCAGCCAAGAATGGACTTGTTGGTATACATTGGACTTATCGAAAATTTTAATGCCAAATAACCTAATAGGGGAAATAGTTTCATTTCCCAAGTAGGTGACTATGTTATTTCTCATACTTGACCATATGTCCAGGGAAGAGGAAGCATTGAGGTGTGTTGAAATAAATATTGTTGAACTGGCTATGGAGTGGCTCTTTAGTCATCTTGAGGACGCAACACAAGAAGATGATGAACTTGCCCAGGATCTTACCTTGTCACAGGGAAATTATGTGGTTCTCAAAGACAATTCCAATGAAAAAGGAAGTGATGTTTATTATGAAGAGAAACCTCTAGAAAATACTCTCGCTGTAGAGATATTTACTACATGTATGAATCTGTTGCAAAGTAAAAATGCAATTTATTTTTCCATGACTGATTTGATTGTGAATTTCCACAGCCGAAACAAAGTTTAGTACCATTTGTGAGTTCTTTCCCTTCTTATTCAACAGCCAAAGCTTTCCAAGGTGGACAGATATGAAAAAGGCACTAGTCCAGTATCAACTATTTCTCATATGCTGGCATTATATTTGAGTGAAGACAACATTACTAGATATATAGGAGCCAAGAATGGACTTGTTGGTATACATTGGACTTATAGAATTTTTTTATGGCAAATAATGTAATAGGGGAAAAAGTTTTAGTTCCCAAGTTGGTGACTCTGTTATTGCTCGTACATGACCATATGTCCCGGGTAGAGGAAGAATTGAGGCGTGTTGAAACAAATAGTGTTGAACTGGCTATGGACTGGCTCTTTAGTCATCTTGAAGATCCAACAGAGGAAGATGATGAACATGCCCAAGATCTTTCCTTGTCACTGGGTAATTCTGAGGTTCCTAAAGAAAATGCCAATGAAAAAGGAAGATATGTTTTTGATGAAGAGAAACCTCTAGAAAATCCTCCTCTTGTGGATATCTTAAGTACATGTATGAATTTGTTGCAAAGTACATATGCAATTGATTTTTCCATGATCGATTTAATTGTGAATTTGTGCAGCTGAAGGAAAGGATAGTACCAGTTGTGAGTTGTTTACCTTATTCAACAACTAAAGCTTTGTAAGATGCATGGATCTAAAAAATTTACTAGTCCATTATCAAATATTTCTCATATTTTGGAATTATTTTTGAGTGAAGACAACAGTAATAAAGATATAGGTGTCTATAATGGAATTGTTGGTATACATTGGATAGATTGAAAATTTTAATATGCCCAAATAGCTTGATAGGGGAAAAAGTTTCAATTCCCAAGTGGGTGACTTATTATTGCTCTTACTTTACCATATGTCTGGGGAAAAGAAAGCATTGAGGTGTGTTGAAACAAATAGTGTTGAATTGGCTATGGAGTCGCTTTCTAGTCATCTTGAGGAGACAACGCAAGAAAATGATGAAATTTCCGAAGCTCTTGCCTTGTCATTGGGTAATTATCAGGTTCCCAAAGACAATGCCAATGAAAAAAGAAGATATGTTTCTTATGAAGAGAAACCGCTAGAAAATCCTCACATTGCAGATATCTCAAATAGATGTATGAATCTGTGGGAAAGTAGATATACAATTTATTTTTTCCATGACTTATTTGATTGTGACTTTGTGTAGCTGAAACAAAGGCTACTATTGTCTATGAGCTATTTCCCTTCTTATTCAACAACTAAAGCTTTGTAAGGTGGATGGATTTGAAAAAGGAACTAGTCCATTATCAACTATTTCTTATATTTTTTCATTATTTTTTAGTGAAGACACCAATACTAGAGATATAGGAGCTAAGAATGGAATTGTTGGTGTACATTGGAATTATTAAAAAAAATTATGCCAAATAACCCGACAGGGGAAAAATTTCCAGTTCCCAAGTGGGTTACTTCGTTATTGCTCATACTTGACCATATGTCCAGGGCAGAGGAAGCATTGTGGCGTGTTGATGAAAATAGTGTTGAACTGGCTATGGAGTGGCTCTTTAGTCATCTTAAGGAGCCAATGCAAGAAGATGATGAACTTGCCCAAGCTCTTTCCTTGTCACTGGGTAATTATGAGATTCCCAAAGAAAATGCTAATGAAAAAGGAAGATATGTTTCTTATGAAGAGAATGTTTAGATTCAACAAGATGATGAAGCTTAGTGAAAATCACTCACCTTCACTAAGTGGGCCCACGAGCTATTTTTAGGTGTAAATATATTTTTAGACTATGTCTATTTTTAGATATGGTGATCATATTTCAGAAGTTGCAGGAGGCTATTTCTGAATGGTTGGTCAAGTTGGAAAAATAGATGAAATTCTATTTTTCAGAATATTCGGCGAAGTCTATTTATATATCTTCGATCTAAAAATAGATGTGTCGATTATTATTAGCCCTTAATAATAACCAGACTCTAAATATCAACTTATTCTCTTGGAGCAGTTTATTTCAGTATATAGATTTAGAAAATCTGGTGGTTCATGCATGGAGGACTCAATTAGAACTGATGTGGCAAAGTTATGACAGAGTTGGAAGAGTAGTTCATGGAGTTGTTATTCAATTTAACTCAGTTATTGGAGTTAAACTTAGTTGAGCTATTTGTATATAGTCTAACTGAATGATACACTAGTGATATTGGAGCGAATTAATTAGTTAATTAATTCACAAATAATAACTCACTAATCAACTGAAAAAATACAACGGTTAACTATAGTGCATGTCAGATCCAGTGGAGACCCAGTGGAGAGGTAGGTGAAAGGTTGAGATAGACTATATGTTGTGACTACAGTGATGCATTGATTGCATCAGACACACGTTGGAGTTTCCAATGAGGATTGTGCAGTCAAGGCAAGGCAAATTCAAATTCATTCAGGGGTCTTCTTAAGTAGGGATTGCATAGTGGAGGTAGGCTATCAAGTGGCAAGAAATCAGTGCATGGATTTGCAAATTTCCTCATGTTAGTGTGTAATGATTGATTGTAGTGAGAGCTTGATGTACTAAGATTTGTATGATCTTGTTACACGATCTCCATGATACATAATATATGATAGTTGGGGTTTTTAGCTGCAAGCTTTCCCTTTAAACAACTGTGTTATGTGAAATTGTTTTTATTGCTTCATGTGTTTGCAATTGATTTTCAATTTCCACAAAAGATTAACAGTAGAAGGATTATGTATTTAGAAAGAAGATAAATATTGTTAGATCAGGAGAATTTGGATATATACAATTATATGTTATATAATTTCTGCATGGTATCACAGTAGTGTTAATTCTTGAAGATTGTAATTGTGAAGAATTGTTTAGTTTATGCTGGTGGACAATTCAAATTTGTTGGAGAAAATTATTGGTCCGAGAGTTCAGTATTCATTGAAATGTCTTTCAATGGGTTGTGATTGGAGTATGACCTTGAGGGCAGCTTGAAGTACATAGCCTGGAAGGATAGGGTGGAGGTGATGCTGGAAGATAATGGACTGAAGGAGTTCATCGATAGTGATGTTCCTAAGCCAGGTTCTAGCAATGTTGCAGGACTTGACGCATGGCAAAAGAAGGTAGAAAAGAAAAGAAGAATTTTGTTGGAAGGTGTGAAGTACCATATTCTATCTAACCTTCATGGGAAAGCCAGTCCATTTGAATTGTGTAAGGCTTTGAAAGATTTTTTCCAAAGCAACAGTGAGCAGAGGAAGTTGGCACTGAAAGATAAGCTTGGAAAAATAAAAATGGAGAAGGGCGCTAGTATTCCAAAATATCTCATGAAGTTTGTCCACTGTAGGGATGAACTGAGAAGTGTGGGGATTACTGTTGATGATGATGACTTGGTGAGCTTGGCTCTCCTTGGGCTTCTGAAGAGTTAGAATAGCTACGAAGACTCTGTCAATGGACGAGAGAAACTGTTGGGTCGGGAGAAACTTTGGTTGGATCTTGTGCAGGAGGAGATAAGGCGAAGTACCATGGATGGCTCTTCATCGAAGAATGAAGATGAAGAGAATTGCACTTTGGCTTCCAAAGAAAGGAAAGGGAAGGGGAATAAATTCCCTTCAAAATCTAAGGCTAAAGGCAAGAAGCAAGATTTGTCCAAGGTGAAGTGTTTTCACTATCACAAAAATGGGCATTTCACCACTAACTGCCCACAAAAGAAGAAGAACAAGAAGGTTGTTGGAGCTGCAGCGGGTGACACCTTAGCCTCTCAATTTGAACTTGATTTCTCTTTGATCGCATGCCTAGTTTCAAACATTATGGGATCAGTGTGGTATCTTGATAGTGGTGCGTCTTTCCATATGACGGGAGACAAGGATTTTTTTAGTGAATTGGAGGATAAGGACCTCCAAATGCATATAGAGATGGGTGACGATGGTCGATACAGTGTGACCGACATTGGGAACATTACCTTTGAGAGGGAGTTAGTTAATCCATTTTTGTTGAAAGATGTTATGCATGTTGCAGGTCTGAAGAATAACTTGGTCTCGGTCGCGATGTTGGAAAACAGAGGTTATGACATTGTTTTCAGCGATGGAAAAGCTTTCCTGCGACATAAAAAAACAGGTAAAGTCAAGAGGATAGGGATTTGAGTTAAGAATCTCTACAATTTGGCGGTAGATGGCTGCACTGCAATGATGGGCAGAGCAGAAGAAGTGGTGAGTTAGGATGAGGGAAAATTATGGCACAAGATATTGGGCCATATTCACCATGGTGCTTTGAATATTTTGCATCATATTTCTACTAGACTTCCCAAGGGTACTCTTTCGTATTCATATCAGTGCAAGGGATTTAATATGTGTAAGTTTGTGAAGACCACCTTTCATGAGAAGGAGAA
Organism: Pinus albicaulis; assembly: GCA_034641835.2. NCBI lineage: Eukaryota > Viridiplantae > Streptophyta > Pinopsida > Pinales > Pinaceae > Pinus > Pinus albicaulis. Next base: position 692,827,439 of record CM076581.1, read on the forward strand.
TTGTGCTTCGGTGATCCTGGAGAGAATTCACACAGACGTGTGTGGAATTTTCTTGGTTGTTTCAACAACAAAACACAGGTATTATGTTATTTTTGTTGATGAATATTCTCGTAGATGTTGGATCTTCTTCATGTAGAATAAGAGCGAAAAATTCTCAAAGATCTGTGAGTTTAAAGCATTGGTGGAGAAGAAGTCAGGGAAGCAATTGAAGGCTCTACAAAGCGATAATGGTGGTGAATATATCTCAGGTGAATTCAAAGACTTCTGTAGCAAATAAGGAATTTGAAGAGAACTCATAGCGCCTCATAAACTATAACAGAATGGGGTTGCGGAGAGGAATAACAGAACAACCATGGATGCTGTAGGAGCCATGCTGCATGACCACGACCTACTGATGCACTTGTGGGTGGAAGCATGCAACACTAAGGTTTATGTGCAAAACCATGGTCCTCGTAGAGTACTTGGCATGAGTACACCTGAAGAATATTTTACTGGTAAGAAGCCTAATATTTCTCATTTGAATATTTTTGGCTCATCTGTTTACATTCATGTAACAAAGGACGCCACGAAGAAGCTGGAACCGACTGCAAAATTTAGGATATTTGTGGGGTACACAGAAACACCCCATAATTATTGTGTGCGTTTTCTAGATAGTCCAATGATTGTGGTGCGATGGGATATTAAATCCAATGAGGTGAAAGCCATGAAGTTGTCGCTTGAGAGGGAGCTACAATTGCATGTAGAGGAGGAGCTCAATGTTCCCAAAGACGAGCCTCTAGATATGGATGAGCCATAGGAGGAGATTCATGCAGTGGAGGAGTACATTCATGCAGAACCAAACATCAGACAAGGTAGAAAGTGTACCACAGAAGTTGAGATACTGAAGCTTGATGTGGCACAAAATGTAGGAGTCCCCATATCACAACATAGACATAGACAATCACCTAACTAATTTACTAGATACATGGATCTTATGAGCAAGTATATCATGACAGAACCATCTTCTTTCTAAGAGGCAGTGTAGGAGCCCACATGGGTAGATGCCATGTTGGAGGAGTATGACTCCATTGTCAGAAACAGTGCTTGGGAGATTGTTCCAAGGCCAGTGGGTAAATCAGTTGTAGGATCAACTTGGATCTACAAGGTAAAGCAAGTTGCTAATGGGAGTGTCGAGAAGTATAAAGAAAAATTTGTTGCTCAGGGGTTCTCATACATTGAGGGGATTGATTATGAAGAAACCATTACACCTGTCACACGGTATTATTCCATACAGACCATCCTTTCTCTCTCAGCATAGATGAGTTGGAACATTCATCAGATGGATGTGAAGACTGCATTCCTTAATGGGATCATTGAGGAAGAGGTGTACATTGAGCAGCCTGAAGTATTTGAGATCTTCAAATTCGAGTCACATGTGTTCAAGATCAAAAGTGATTTGTATGCATTGAAGCAAGCACCTTGTATTTGGTACACTCGGATGGAGAGCTATTTCACCGGACTTGGTTTCACTAAGAGTGAGGCAGATGCAAACCTATACCAAATTATGGTGGAGGGTAAGCTTTTAATAATTGTTCTTTATGTTGATGATTTAATACTAACGGGTGATGTAGTTGATACAATCATGCAAGGCAGATCTTGCAAAGGAGTTTGAGATGAAGGATTTGGGCCTTCTTCATTATTTCCTTGAATTGGAAATATGGCAGCAGGAAGGTGAATTGTTTGTGTCTCAAGGCAAGTATGCCCGGGAGATACTGGAGAAGTTTCACATGCAAGGCTGCAAGCCTATCAACACTTCTCTTCCAAAAAATTAGAGGAAATAGGATGTTACATCGGCAGAGGTAGTGGATGCCACTGTTTATCGATAGTTGGTGGGTTTGCCCATGTATTTAGTTAATACAAGACCAGACATATGCTATGAAGTGAACCAAATTTCACAAGCGATGGTTAAGCCTACCAAGCTCTTTTCGAAGGTAGGAAAGCATGTCCTAAGGTATCTTAGGGGCACATCTGAGTATGGGTTATGGTACAGACAGATGGATGAGGTTAAGTTGCATGCCTTCATGGATGCAGATTGGGCAGGCAGCCCAATAGACAGAAAGAGCACATCTGGAGGGATTTTCAGTATTGGATCTACAACAGTTTCTTGGTACAGCAAGAAACAAAGATCTGTGGCACTCAGTTCAACATAAGTATAATACATGGTAGCACGTTAAGTTGCATGTGAGGCTATCTGGAGGAGGAAGATCCTGGTCGATTTCTTTGATTCACATTTACATGCTACAGTGATACATTGTGATAATCAGAGTTGCATTAAAATCTTGATTAATTATGTGTTTCATGATATATCGAAACATATTCATATCCAGTATCATCATATTAGAGATTGTGTGTAGCAGAAGATCATGTTGCTTCAGTACATTCCTAGCAAAGATCAGGATGCCGATATTCTGATGAATGCGCTCCGCAGGAGAAAAATCGAATACCGTAGAGGCAGGATCAGGGTGAAGGATAATCACTATCTTTTTGAGAGGGAGTGTTGAGATTCAACAAGATGATGAAGCTTAGTGAAAATCAGTCACCTTCACTAAGTGGGCCCACAAGCTATTTTTAGGTGTAAGTATATTTTTAGACTATGTCTATTTTTAGACATGGTGATCATATTTCAGAAGTTGCAGGATGCTATTTGTGGATGGTTGGTCAAGTTGGAAAAATAGATGAAATTATATTTTTTATAAGATTGGGCGAAGTCTATTTAAAGATCATCGATCTAAAAATACACGTGTCGATTATTATTAGCCCTTAGTAATAATCAGACTCTAAATATCAACTTATTCTCTTGAAGCACTTTATTTCAGTATACAGATTTGGTAAATCAGTGGGTTGAAGGAATTACGCAATTCCTAGGGTTTACTGGTGGTTCATGCATGGAGGACTCAACTAAAACTGAAGTGGAAAAGTTATGACAATGTTGGAAGAGTAGTTCATGGAGTTGTTATACAGTTTAACTCAATTATTGGAGTTAAACTAGGTTGAGCTAGTTGTATCTAGTCTAACTGAATGATACACTAGTGAGAGTGGAGTGAATTAATTAGTTAATTAATTCACAAATAATAACTCATTGATCAACTAAAAAAATGTAGCAGTTAACTATAGTGCATGTCAGTTCCAGTGGAGACCCAATGGAGAGGTAGGTGAAAGGGTGAGATGGACTATCTGTTGTGACTATAGTCATGCATTGATTGCATCACACGCACATTGGAGTTTCCAATGAGAATTTCGCAGTCAAGGCAAGGCCAATTTGAATTCATTCAGGGGTCTTCTTTAGCAAGGATTACACAATGGAGGCAGACTATCAGGTGGCAAGAAATTAGTGCATGGATTTGTAGATTTCTTCATGTTAGTGTGTGACGATTGATTATACTGAGAGCTTGATGTACTAAGATTTGTATGAGATTGTTACAGGATCTCCATGATACATAATATATGATAGTTGGGGTTTTTAGTTTTAGGCTTTCCCATTAAACAATGTGTTATGTGCGATTGTTTTTATTGCTTCATGTGCTTGAAATTGAGTTTAAATTTCGGCAAAAGATTAACAGTGGAAGGATTCTATATTTAGCAAGATGATAAATATTGTTAGATCAGGAAAATCTAGATATATATAGTTATATGTTATATAATTTCTACAGAGAAACCTCTAGAAAATCATCCCGTTCTAGATATATTAACTACATGTATGAATCTATTGCAAAGTATAGAGTAAATTGATTTTTCCATGACTAATTTGATTGTGAATTTTTGCAGGTGAAACAAAGGCTAATACCATTTGTGAGTTATTTCCCTTCTTATTCAATAACTAAAGCTTTGTAAGGTTGATGGATCTAAAAAAGGAACTAGTCCATTGTCAACTATTTCTCATATTTTGGAATTATTTTTTAGTCAAGAGAACATTACTAGAGATATAGGAGCCAATAATGGACTTCTTGGTATACATTGTACTTATTGAAAAATTGTATGAAAAATAACCCGATAAGGGAAAAGTTTCAGTTCCCAAGTGGGTGATTGCATTATTACTCATACTTGACCATATGTTGCAATGAAAACTTCATCCTATTACAGATTTAGAGAACATCGGTGCTATGAGAAAAACTTCACTTGTCTCTGATTCTAAAGATACAACTTTAGCTACCGCAGGTGTTGTACATAACAGTTAAAAGTCTTTGTTGGATGACAACAGTAAAGGAAACAATCCATTCATGAATATTTTAGTAAATCCTTTTGGATACATGACAACATATGAAAAACATAGAGTAACAAGTATATCTTGCAAATGTTTGCAACAATATCTTCCAATATTTACAATTCAGGTGGTTCTTCAGTTGTTCAGGAATGATATCTTCCTTTTTTTTTGTAGTGAGTGTATCAGGAAAAGTGGGTCCACTTGGTATGGGATCAGGTTCAAATTTCCTCTTATTTGGCTCCATATTTACTAGTAGAATAAGACATAATAGATAGATGATAAGTTGTGGGAAGTGGAATTATTTTTATGTTAAGTTTACAAAGACCTTGCTAAAGAAAAAGTTGTGGAATTTTGTTTTTCAAAGTTCAATTCTTAAAATATCAGAAACCAATTATAAGGATTTGCATGAAGACATGCATATGTTTAATTTGGGGGGATATTTTGAGACCCAGAATTGGCATATTTTTGCACCTATTTTCCCTGCCTTTTCTTGTCATTTCAGACTCTCAAAGTAATGCCATATTACCTGTATAATCATCATTAGCTAAAGTATGTTGCATTTTCGTATGTTATCCTTATTATCCATTTTATTTTCTAATTTTCCATAGAAGCTAATTTCTTACGCTATTTTATTAATGAAATGACAAAGGGTTGTTAGAGGGGGTGTAGCTCAGTGATGTGTTGTTACAAGAGAATATTTCCTAGTTTTTCCTCACCAAGAATGGAGCAAATACTTTGATGATGTTGTGGATACAATCACCTTATTTTGGACATGTTTTTCTCTAAATGAAAACTGATTTGGAAATACACCCAATCAAGGCTAGATGAACCATTGAGACGACACATATCAGGATAGAGAAAGAAACCAAATTGAAACAATTAGGATTTTCAATTGATAAATCATTGCATTTTAAGAAAAGTTGTTACAACTTTGTTTCCACTAGGATAATTTTCTAAAAGAAAGTTACTGTATAGTCTTGATTTAGATCATATGAGAATAGAAGATATTCTCATGATTATATTTCCTTTCAAAAATAGAAATATATTATGAATTCATAAAAGAATGTACTCTCTTACAGTGCAAAATGCATAGAAAGAGAAGAAAGGATGGATTGCCATGGATGTAATATTGTATTAAAATTTTCATGCATCCAAATCTCTCCCACTCATGGCTTCATACCTTTCGTTTGATGAGATTGAGTGTTGTGTAATTTACCAACCCATAGTGAAGAAGAAGGGCCCTCATCCTAAGCATTGATCACTGGTTGGACAGGTACTATACTAGTGTATTTATTTCCTCTCGTTTATGATTCATGTGTGATATATATATCGTAAAATCACCAAGGAATCAAATTTTTTGAGTTACATTTTTTTTTTCAAGTTTTTCACTCTAAAAGAGGTTTGCATTTGAAAATATTTGATCCCTCTAGTTTTTTAATATATTGACGGTCAATATGAATCTTCATTAATCCTTAAAATATTTGAATACCAAGTAGCTTAATATGAGAGAGATATGTCATATAATATATAAGAGATATGCCATTATTTTAAGGTGTAATATGATATTGACATGTATAAAAATAAACAACATGAATTTATTTGAATGTCTTGGTATTAAAAAATGTAAAAGGAAATTTACATATTTAAAAAATATAATCTTTTTAAATATATGAAAATTCCAATTTTTTTTTTTTTCCTGCAGAAAAAATCGGTAACTTTTTATTTATAGAAATGAAAAGTTACACATAGCATATGCATTGAAGCATTTTCAGAAATTGCCCATTGGGCTCATGTGCTTTCGCACACAATGCATCGTAGCGAGGCTACCTTGCATTCAGAAAGAATGAAAGAAAAAGAAAAAGAAAGAGAAAGGTGAAGAGAGAAAGAGACGGAAAAACTAGAAGCTTCTAGATCATGGGGAAAGCGTCCCACAAATCAGGTTTTTCTGCCTTTCTTTGTCTCAACCTTGCGTCATTCGCCCTAAGATGGAACACAAGTGGCAAGGACAATCTGATTTTCAACATTTTGAGTTCCTGTGTCCTTGTTCAAATCTGAAGTTTCTGATGTATGGTGTCTTTTAATCCCTCTACTGCCCATGTCCACGACGTTCCTGTCTGCTTGATTCATCTGAAGGTGTGGATCCATGGGCATGATGATGTCCTCTGTTTGTACCTCTGGTTCCTGTGTACGCTGCTTAATTTGTGGTGGAGCTAGTTCTTCTTCTTCGTCTGACTCGTCCTCCTGTGAGTTAGGAGGGAGAAATTGCCAGCCTTTCCTCTGCTTTCTATTCGGTTTTTTTTGTTGTTTGCTTTCTTAACTTCTGGACATGTATTTTGTAGATGTCTTGTCATCCTGCAATTCCTACATCTAAACACGGTGTTCTCGTAATCAAGTGATTGCAACCAGTTTTGCTGCTTATAAATCAGCATAATGGTTTCTGGTAGCCCTTCGCTTAAATCTACTTCTACGCAGATCTGGGCAAAGGTGAAGATTCTTTGTTCTAATATTTCCATGTCTATTTTAATATACTATCTGAGGTTGTTCCCAATGCTCTCGAGAACTTTTTCGTTCTAGAAATGAAGAGGCAGGTTGTGTAGTCTCACCCATACTGGTAATCTGGAAACTGTCATAGTGTTGGGATCGAAATCTGGAAACCATGGAGCGATAAACAACCCCATGGACCCTAGAACCAAGGCCCCTCTCTGATTATAATATCTCTTTCCTTCGAGGTTTGAAATTTAACAATAAAATCCCCTCGGAACGGAGATGTATTTCACATTCTAGAGACCATTGGGTGAAAATCTAGTGAAAAAGGTGCATGGGTTTGGGCCAGAAACAATTGAAGTGGCATATTAATGTCTAGGCTTCATATGTCTTTATATGCTCCTCTGTTGCTGAACTCATGATTTTTAGTGCAGGGGTTTGATCCTGTTGTTCTACTATGTAGGGCCGCAGAGCATTTCCAGCCTGTGCTGGAGGTGAGCCTACAACTTTTTTCCCCTGTAGGATATTTTTGTAGGAGGGGCCTCCATTTAATTGTTGTTGGCTGATGGGCATTTTCCCTTTATCTCCCCCTCCAGATCTTGGCATGCTCTGATTCACATCACCCCCTCACAGACACAAGCTTAGGGTAATGGTCATCTCTGCTTTAATAGTGTAGTCCTTTAAGAGCCTACAATCCAGGAGAGAGTTGTGCCCATTCACCAGATGTTGGATCAGTACTGGGTACCCCGTCAATCTCCATATTTTGTGCTCGAGATGTAGAATAGTGGTTTCATTGTTTACCCAAACTAAACGAGTCTTACCCACAGGAGGTCTGATAAATATTTCAAAAGGGGGAGAATTCAGCAGAAATGGGTTCTTACCTATTGAATGGGGTTCAGAGAACGATTTGGTTGTTGAAGATCGAGCAAGAATCACTCCCTGCTTATGCCGATCCCTCACCTTTGCCTCTCCTTTCTTCTGATTCGGTTGTGGGTTCTACATGACAAGCTTGGGCGCCTCTTCTCTCGCCCTATACAGAGGTAAGGGCGTATAAATCAAACAAAACTCCCTGCCAAGACCGGTCAGGAGGCTTTCCAGAGACAGAGATACCGAATCAGAAAATGCCCTACCCCCAAGCGCTCTGAGGAGTAGGGACCCTTGTGCTCCATAGCATTGTTCTTCCGCTAGTCTAGACCACGACGACTGAATCTCTCTGCCAGTCATAGAAAAAAAATGGGAAAAACCTGTGGCAGCATCTTCCTTGAAAGGTGTGGAATGAACCAGAAAGAAATGGTCGCAGGGTGCCCTTGATCGGGGTGGATCGCACGCTGATTGCTTAAGGGCTGGAGACGTAGCTTTAATACTGTGATATATCTCCCCTGGGGCTCAAATCTTGCCTTCACATCCATAAGGCCACAACAAAACTGCATGTCTCACCTCGTTTCGATCTGATGCGATCAGATCGATGTCATCGCCGCAAGAGAGCTTTTCTCGGTCTATGCTACCTTGATCTACAGGCTTGGCGGCGGCGGAGCTTAGTAAAAACCTTGCAAAAACCCTCACTACGGCCATCTCTCCCGATCTTCACAGTCTTATCCCTCATTTCCAAAATTAAATTACCTTTATAATTACTTTTATTTTTAAAATATATTTTTAATATACAAAGAAATTATCTACACTTAAAAAACACATTTAAAACTCAAATAAACATTGACACTCAAATGTTAGAGAGTTCAAACATATTTTTATATTTTTAGATCATTAATTACTAATTAATTAAAATTACCATGTTCAATAAACACAAGATGTTACTTCACATACATCACTAATACTTTTTAAATTAAATTCTTGATATTATTTCCAAACAAAATATTAGTTAATTATTTAATTTATAATGGCCATAATTTTTTAAACACATGTCATATTAAGATTCATGCATCACAATTCAAAATATGACAATTATACATAATTATTTACACATAATGATCACTCTCGTAAAATTAAATTAAAAGGGTTCTTAAATTAAAACTCTCGTAATGATCACTCGTGTAATGATCATCAATAATTTTTAAAATTAAAACTATATGTGATAATCACTTGGTGCATCTCGAGTAATGATCTCCAGTTATGGTACAATTGGAGTAATGAACTCGAGAGTTAAAATTAAAAGTATAGTTGCAACTCTAGTAATGGTGCAAATGAAGTAAGAAACAGAGACTTATAAGAGTTTTGACGGATGATGGACTTTGTAGATATTGTAGCGTCACTTTATCTCACGAATGACCTCGTATTTTATTTCAAATTATCTAACTAAAGAAACTCAAAACCTTCACTCAACAGAAAGAGTTTTAGCGCAAACAATACAAAAGGGTTTATTACTCTTTTACAATATTTCCACATTTCACTTTTCAAAATTACAACGTAAATGATGTCCAACAATTTGAGAAGGTTATTCTCAACCATCAACCCTCAAACAAAAAGAGAGTTAATCTCAAACAAAACAAAGGGATTTAATATAATCTAGTTTATAAATTGAAATGAAATATAGATATAAATATAAAATATAGAATGCAATTAATATAATTAGGTTAATACTAATTTATAATTATGTTAATATGTGTTTATTTTGGAATTGATTTTTTAGTATTTTAATTTAATTATTAATAATTATTATAAGGATGATAGGGATTTAACCTTTATGCAATATTTTTGAATAATTTAAATATAACATTAGTCACAAATCAAAAGTTTGGATTTATTTGAAAAGTACTTATACCATTTTTATGCTTTTAATTAAATTTATTAATTAAAAAAATTGTCATGAGTTGTGATTTTTTGGTATAGATAAACCATGGTATTGGCACATGATATTGTAACAAACCCAATTTATAAGATAAGAATATCCATGGTTAAAAGCCATGTAAGGTTTTTCTTTTCATTTTTATAACTTAACTATAAAACCGTGACTAAAGTTCAAGAAGAAGGACATGCATATACAGATCTTGATGTGAATAGAAGCTTGCTTAGGAAGCTTATGGGTAGATTGGAAAGTTTTCTAGTCTTCTCTAAATTTAATGTTCTAACTCTATATATGCTTTTTGTGCTACCAACTACTCCACTTTCTTATGAGGAATGGAAAAAATGCACTACATATGCCCAAGAAGAGGCTAAATATCCCATCATAGTGCTAGGTTGAGTTTGCACCCGAGAAGGAACCAAGAACCCGCTTTGCGAAGCCAACACTCATGGGGAATGTTGTCATTGCTCGAAAATTTTTGAAGTGTGGCAGTTAGTTTTGGAGGCCAAAAGAAAAGTATTACATCAATTGGAGAGACCTAAAATATGTATGTGTAAACCCATTCCAATTATGAACATGTGAACCAGATCCCTGTAATCCATGTGAACCTAAAAACCTTTGCTTCGACAGTAGATCGCAGAGTCCATGCTTGATTTGCAATAGTTGGAGAGGACCTCATACCTATGTCCAGACACTATGAATAACTTGACCCCCTTTATTTTGTTTGTGCATGTCAAGCACTAAAAAGAGGAAGACTCATCGGGGCAACCATAAGGGACAGTGGACAGGTCTCCCTTTTAGCTATGAAAGACCTCAGTGACAATAATTCACTATGTATGGTGCAATACTTAGTACTTGAGACACTCTTCCCTTTCAAATGAGGAGATTGAATTTCATCTATTCATAAATTGACCTTTGTTGCAGTATCGTAAAGAATCATTTATACATCAGATCTCACTTGATGGTGGCTAGTTACAAGAAATTTGGAGTGTAGTTGTGCCTACAATTGGGTGGAATGTTGTAGTCCCTTATTCATTTTCCAGAAAATATTATGTAGAGAAAATTAGAGTATTCCCATCCTATCAAGGAATTGTAAATGTTATTTGATGTTTCCTATGTATATATCGAGCTAGATTTTCTATGTAAGTTGGTATTGATGATTTGAGAACATTTATATACATATTTATAGTTAATGCTAAATTGAATAATTATGCATGATAGTGAGATAAGCATTGAGCATTTTTCATGGAGGATTACTCAATTTTTTTATTATATATGGGACTATTATATTAATTGGAAGTCCTTCCCTTACACTATGTGAGGTTGTTGTATAGTACATATTCCTAAAATGAATATTTAACATAGGTATTGCTAGCTACTGTGACTCGTTTTAACTTTTTATATGGTGTATGCATTTTAATATCTCTTTTGAAAAAAAAATCATATATATACCAAAAAAACAACTTGAATAAACGGTATGCTAAACACCTGTCAGATTAGTTGGATGCAAACAAAGTGGGGCGATACTCTAGAGCACAAGTTAAAAATATAGCAAGTTATGCCATTGAGCCCATCGATATGTTACTGTTTCCACGATGTCGTAAGCCTGAAACCACAAATAGTGTGGATGTTATGATGAGGGGTGCCTCCGCAAGATTGTTAACCTCCAATAATTGACTCACAATGAATGATTTAGATTAATTGTGGGTGCACAGCTCCGAAAACCTTCATGTACAATAGAGTCCCCTCATAGTCATGACAACAAGTGAGCCCGGGATGTCAGCATCGATCTTGCCATGTCATTATTCCAAATCATCATATCAACTGTCATTTCACTTGTCTTGTCTATCATATTTTGATTCATTTCACCTCTGAGTTTTTCTTTATCTATAAAAGGGTTTGTCTTCATATTTTTTCCATGTCTTCTCCTGAACAGCCAAAGTTTAAGAATTTTGTACTAGCGTCTAAGTCACCATTTGCCTCGTAAGAGCCATGTATTTCACATAATTGCACTTTAATTTTTCATGAAATGGCAAAGAAAAATGTTTTGGTCGGGTCTTCCGCCCACATTCTCTTGATGGATACTGAAAGCGGCATTGTAGACATAGTTTTTCCAGTTAACCATCCTCTTTGTTACCAACATTTCATTCTAAAGTAGTCTAAGTTTCCAGTCTATTATGGTTTAGTTAAATTAGGAGTATTGTAAGATTTTGTTCCGCAAACCTATCTTCTCCCAAAATTCATTCATTGGTGGGTTTCAACTATGTACCCTCAGAAATTTTTTCTGATGAACCGGTTGGGAGAATTTTTTTTCCAAGTGTCTGTTTTCTTAAGTCGACAATCCCTCTATTACCCCCCTCCAGATTCATATGTGATTTTCTCTCATTAGTTTCTAGCCACATACTTTCAAGATTTCTTGGGCCTGAGTTTGCTCAAATCTTGCTTTATTTAATGCCCGAGAAAGAACAATTTTCCATAGATAATGTACAAAAAAATACAAATAAGATTATTATATTTCTTATCAAGGAATCAAATAACTGAACGAGAAATTGAAATGGAGTATGTCCCTCATTCAGGCTAGGGAAATCATATGGACTCACATTATTGAATTTTTCAAGAATGTGGGGCATTTTATCGTTATAATTGGAGAAGAAAAGAGTATTGTGAGAGACTTGGAAGGGATTATTGTCACAAATAAACAAAGTCACAAAAAATAAATTGTATGCTAGGAAGCATATAGATTTTATAAACTATAATTCTACATAGGAACAAAAATATTTTCGGATTGAAGATTGGACTCACTGTGTGCTAGATGTAAACAATATGATTATGAAGAATTCATACACGAAAGATGTAGAGAGAAAGGTGAATGAATTAAAAGGAGCAGTGACACTATTTAATATTTTATCTGATAAGAGAATGAGGGTTGGTCTACCATCCTATTAGGATCAGCAAGTAAACTTACTACCTTGGGAAACTTATGAGACATTACTTATGGAAGAACAAAGTAAGATTGGGAATTCCAATGAGAAGACTTTTGTTTTGAAGGGAGATACTATTCTTAATCACCTACATAAACACTTTTATTTGTTATGGATGGTGAAGAATTTATTTGCAGAAAAACCTACATATTCGACGATCACGAATTTCCAGATGGCCCATGTAAAACATGTTAATTGAACTATAGCTGAAATGTGGACCTGTGTAGGAAATGCAAAGAGTGGATGTCTCCACAAGAAAAATATACCAAAGCAAGAGCCTCCTTTGTTCCAAGATCTCAAGCTACTCAGTGAATGGATTTTTTACTTGATCTTTTACTTAGTTTTTGGAAGAAAATTTTAATTTCATATTTCCATGTAATGACCGAAAGCATGTAGTTTAGGAATTTGTCAGTTTTATCAATTTCCATTTTGTAATGTTGTATATAAGAATTTTTCTGAAGATAAAAGAGGTTCTGAGAGTTTTGGACCTCGGAGCATAAAAATTTTCGTACTTTATCGTTATGAGAATGAATAAATCTTTCACAAGATTTTCCAGAAATTGATTAGTATGGTTAGTATTTCCTGTTTCATCATGTGTTTATTATCTTTTCTCATAATGAAGTAATGTAGTTGTTGGTCTCTAATATTACATTGTGATTTATAGTTAAATACCTTCATTTCTTTCAATCATGTTGTTCTAAAATCGAAGATAGCAGATTCTATGTTAGCAGTCTATTATCAAAAAGTTTTCCACTAACATTTCTATCTTATTCATGTTCATTTGTATTCAACATTTGAAAGCATTATGAAGGGTTTATTTTTGTTATAAAGATTCAAATATTTTATGTATTTCATTTTGAGGTTTTCAAAATGAAAGGGCAACAAATCTTTTATTTCAAAGTTGTGGTAAATGTCTTGAGTACAGAACTCAACACAGCCTGAGATTGTTTCTCAAGGGGCAACAATGGATATACTCTTTATTGTTTTCTTTAATGTGGCCAAGATGATTTTATTCACATATTATGATGATGCACATCCTTATGTTTCACATGTTCAAGCTTGCCTCATTAAAGGTGTTGTATCTGAAGAAACAATTCCTTGGCTGTGGTAAGGAATCAGTGCTTAAGATATTTTATAAATGTATGTGACAGTTACGATATCAAAGCAACTCTGTTTAACACCTTTGGAATCTAATTACCTAATACCCTCAATAATATGATATAATGAAATCTTTCACAATGTCATAAACTGCTGATACTTGAATGAAATGAAAAGAAGAGTGGTAAGAGAAACTCAAAATGATATGCTGAATACACAGAATCTACCACTTTTCATCTTTAGAGTAAATCATGGAAAGAGGAAACTCGAAATAATATGTTGGAAACACGGAATCTATTACTTTAAATTTCCCTCGAGAGTTTGCAAAAAGAGAATAGATGAAGTGAAGGAGCGTAAATTAATGTGATTTAACTCTTACTCACAGATGTAATTAAGAGACCGACTGCTACATTACTTCACTTCATTCAAAGAGGAATGAAAAAAGAGTGAAACTGGAAAGACATATCAACATCAACAAGTGCAAGAAAGTTGATCTTATTTTATTAATTTCTCATAAAATTCAGTACCTAATTAACAGTAATCCAGAGGTCCATAACTCGAAACCCTTTTTATTTATCTCTATCTACTTAAATACATCATAGTCATTCGTAACTCCTGAAATTCTTGAAACTATTCTACTACCTAAACTGTCAAGATTAATTATCCAATCATACTTGAGAAAAAAAATTAAAACTGGAAATATGTTCATTTTGCTGAATCTAAGGTTGCGGAAGCATCCTCCCGATGTGCCGAGGTGTCCTTTCTGATTATGATGCAGTGGTTGCACAGCTCTATAACAATTCCTTTGTGCCCGCTTGACCTATATGTCATACTCCCAATAGGGTTGCTATATGCTCTTCTACTTGACTCTTCCTATACCCCTATGCTTCAAAAACGGTCAATCATATCACCTGCTACCTGAATCTACCTTTTCTCCTTTGATCCGCATTGGGTCACTTACTCGAGTTCTTCTATCGCATTCTTCTTTCCTTCATTATTAAGTCATTTCAGTGGCTTTACGTTGTAATCCTCCTTCTATCCTCTGACACAATTTAACATGGGAATTCCTTACATCCAGATTTGAAGACCTTTTGAATTTTATTTTGACACCACATCACATTCACCTGACATTGCACTTTGCATGCCATTGTTTTCAAATTTTCCTTAGCACTTATCTTTGAAAACTTGCGATGTGCGTAATGTGATTGGGTCCCACCTGGCATCGCACATCGCACTTCGACGACTTTAACATGAACCCTTTGCACTATCTTTTAAAACATGCAATTTGTGAATGTGATTGGGTCCCGCCATCACCGTATATCGCACTTCAGCAAACTTAACTCTTACCTCTGCACTTATTCGTTAAAACATGTGATTTGCGACTTCTGATCGGGCCCTACTACATTGCATATCATACTTCGGTGATTATAACTCAAACCCTTTGCACTTGAATTTTAAAACTTGCGATGTGTGGTATGCGGGCCAGGGTCACATCATTTGCCACGTTAGCTTGTCACATCATCTGCCAAGTCAGTTTTCCATGTCATTGCCACATCATTGCCACGTCAGCTTGCTATGCCATCACATATCACACTTTGGCGAATTTAACATTTACCTCCCATGCATATCTTTTGAAACTTACGATTGGGAATTTGCGATTTAATATCCACTGCCTATCTCTTCATTCAAATTTTGTGCTTTGATCCCAATTGTACGTTTTTCCATTTGGGCCTCCTCCAAAACTCTTAATTGTTTAAGGGAAATGCATCCTTTCTCTACATTTGGGAAATTAGTTTTCTTTCTGCACGCTATAACCCTCCTAATCTTATCAAGTGCCGTGCCGCACTTGTCCCTCTTGAGCTTGTGAATGAGCCTGAATTGACCGTGTTTGGAGTGCAATGCTCTGAACGAGCCCATCGGTCCGACACTTAAACTATTATGCACGTGAATGAACCCGAATTGACCCACTTTCACATCTCATCATGTAATGTTAATGTATCAATATATAAATCAAAATTTTTCTATGAGACACAAAATTTTACATTTTCTATCATATATTATTTTTTGGTGTTTTGAAAAATATTTCAAAGGTAAATGCAAATGAGCCACAACATTCAGCTCCACCTAGGGATAGTGATTTTTTCCATGAAAATGTTAATAACAGTAGATTAGTGCCTTATCCATTGGGCATAGAGTCAAATATTGCTTGGTGACATATGAACAATGAGAAATATGGTATTTACAATGGTGGAATGTTGACTTTTAATGCTAGAAATTATGCTTCAGATACTACCTTTTCACAGGCAGCTGTATTGTCTCTCCATCTAGATCTTCCAAAATAAATGTGTTATTTGACCTTCCCTCAGAGATCTTATATGGAGCATACCAGAGAGGCTCAAATTTACCATGCTTTCCATTTTCTTCTCGTCTGGTGTCCCATCTTAGTAAGAAATATCATACTTGAAAGAGAACTTCTTTTGCTTTTCTGTCAGATATAGACTTCATATTTTCCTGATAAATAATCAAGCTATCACTGAATTTGTTTTTTTTTTCACTTGATTCAATTATTTTTTTCAATCTTCCTTCCAGAGCTTTCAGTTCGTCCTGAGCTTTTTGAAGCAAAGAAATCACTTGTTTGGCAAGCTAGGTAGGAAAGAGTGCTTGAGTTCCATAAAAAAGTTCATAGGGAGACTTCCCAGTAGATCCCTTGGTAGTGGCTCGAACTTCCCAGAGGGAAAACATCAACTTCATATATCAATCCTTCTAATTCTTAGTGATTTTCCTCTTTAAGATTCTTACTAATGCCTTATTTGAGGACTCTTCCAATCCATTCCCTTGGGGATGATATGCTATGGAATGTGATAAAATTACATCATATTTTTTACATAAATTAATGAAATGAGTAGAGATGAATACCTAGGCATTATGAGTGACAATTTTGACTGGACATCCGAATCTGCTGAAGATGTTTTCCACCAGAAACTTCATCACTACTTGGTCATTTTCCTTCTTTGTCAGTATTTCTTCAACCCATTTTGTAAAATAAATCAATGGCAATTAGAATCCACTTGAACCGTACACTAGATGGTGGAATGATCTCTCCAATAAAATCCAATCCACATTTCTTGAAAGGTTCTTCAATAAATACTCGTGATGAGAGGTAATGGGGAAAATATTTTTCTTTTTAGCAAAACAATTGGCACTTCTAACAACTTCGACGCCGCCTATAAACATCTGCAAATAGGGTTGGCCAATAGAATCCTAACTTGAGAATCTTATGAGTACCTTCCAGCTATAATGTCCTCCACATATACTTTCATGTTATTGTATGGTGACTTTAATATATTCTCCTTCGGTCAAACATAATAACAAAATACTAGCAGGAACTTTCCAGTATGGCTTTGCTTCTATGATAACATATGGATGAGACTTGAGCTTGAGAGCTCTGCATTTTTTTTCCTATTTATTGAAGTTGGACAGGAAAAGAAGCACAAGTAGTGAAAAATATCCTTATACCAATAAGAGCACAAAAATTTGCATTGAATACCTATTTTGGACTTGCTTTGACCATCTTCATTAACATCCCCATCCACTAGTGCCAAGAGATTAATTCCCAAGGCTTGAAAATTTGTCTCTCGTCAAAAAACTTCTATAAACCCTATCCCTTTACCAGCTTTGGTGGGTTTTATCTCCAAATAATACTCTTGGATTTTTTCTATCCACTTCCCCATTTTCCATTCTACATCACTTTGGACTAGCATGTCTTTCACAACAGAATTAGGAAGATACGAAATTATTTGGGACTACAACACATAAGTCCAAGAGGATTTCACTTATTTGAGAAAAACATATACTTGTTTCTCCACATATTGCATTTTAGCTCAAAGATCTCTCGAGAAATTTGATGAAAAATGCAATCAGTTTCTCCTTATTGTCCTCATTTTTCCGCAACAACACGGCAACAATAGTAGTGGGGGGATGAAAATGAGAATACTTGAAAGGCATTTTGATAGTCCGGGCTAAATCAAAACTCGGGGCTTCCTCCAATGATTCCTTTATTCTAACAAATGCATCTCTTAATTCCTTATCCCATTTCACTTATGCATTTTTTCTTCAACATATCTATTATATTTCTCATGATCTCAACATATTTGGGCACAAACCTCCTCGTAAAAGTTTATTTTTCCCAGAATCTCTGGGATATCCTTCTCGCTTCTCTGGGTAAAAGAATAGTCTAAATGGCTTCCACCCTTATTGGGTCAATATTTACTCCTTTTTTAGAAACTATGTGACCGAAATAATTTAGCTTCTTCTAAGGCAAACAAATATTTCTTAGTTATTTAATGATGCACTCAAAAATTTGTACACTTTTCAAAAAAAAATTTGCAAATGCTCCAAGTGTTCATCATTTGACCCCGAGAATATAGTTACATCATCCAAATGTATAACTACAAACCTCGTCACCAATGAAGGCTATGTCCATGGCCCTCTGAAAATGTTTTCTACTATGCGCTCATAAGGCCAAATTTTCATCCTTGCATACATGAAGGTTCCCCTGTGGCATAGTGAAAGCAAGTCTTTCTTCTAATATTATTTTTTCTCATCAAGCTACTGATTATATCCGAAAAAATCATCAACCATAGACAACCTCGTGAGCTCTTGTCACCTTCTGTAAGACATAGTACATTTTTTGCAAAGGATAATTATCTTTTAGAGATGTTCGGTTTAAGTTCCCGAAGTCTACACAAAAGTATTATCTCTCCATTCTTCTTTCTTATGTGGACCGAATTAGAAACCCTAGATTCGAATATCCGAGAGGGGACTATAATTTTTTGCCCGCAACAAATTTCTTCACTTACTTTTCGATTAGAGCTAACAACAATGAGTTGATATGTCTGAGCTTTTTCTTGTTTGGTTTGAGTCCTTCCTTCAATGGAATATAATGATGAATAATTCTTTTGTCATATGTTTTCATGTCTTCATATGACCAGAAAAACACATCCATATATTTCTCAAAACGATCAATGTATCTTTCTTTATAGTTTTTGGGAACACCTTTGAATAATTTCATTATTTTGCATTCTCACCGAGTTCCAAAATTATAATCTTCCATCTCTTCTTCTTGATGTGTTTTCTTTCAAGGGGAACCAACCCTTTTAGGGAGCACATTATCTTTCAATTGGATAATATTATGTTCACCTATTGACTTCTTAAGGTTTCTCGCTTCCTATTTTTGCTCCATTTGTTCTTCCTCTTGGTTTATCTCAATGTCTTCAAAGTTTCCAATCATGGTCGTGAACCTGACTTATCTGTTCATCATCGTCAAACACCTACCAATGTTACACATTATCATGGATAGAAGGTCTATGCCTAACTTTAATCTCATACCTTAACCCTGGATTTATTGGAGGTTTGAAGGTGATGGCTGCAACTACTAAAGAATCGGCCAATCTATTCTCCTCCCTCATAATATATTGAATATTGAATGCTTCAGAATATTTTTCTACCAGATCCCACACTTCATTCCTATATTATCTCAATCTTGGATGCTTGGTTTGAAAATGATTTTTAATATGCCTTATTATCAATTTAGAGTCACCAAAAATTGAAATACATTGAACTCCCATCTGTTTAGAAACTTGAAGGCTTGATATTAAGGCCTCATACTCAGCCATATTTTTTTTTAATCAAATTATAGTTTACAAGATAAACGAATGAGGTTACCTCTCGGTGATATCAGCTAAAGAATCAAGCACATGCGTGCTCCTTTGAGTAGACACCATCAAAGTAGCACTTCCAAACATTCCTTGAGTGCAGCTTAGTTATTTGAAATAACCATCGAAGACAACGTATTCTGTATGTCTTCAGTAGAATTATGCATCTTCATGCACGATGAAACAAGAAAAGGTCTTTTGTTTCTTGACTATAAATGGGGAAATTTCTCGCATCTTTCTTGGAGGTAGTCTTCACAAACCTTGTTTCCCTATACAACCTCCTTTCTTCCCCATTAAAAATAGGAATGATATGATAAGTGAAAACAAATTTCTTTAGTACACCTCCCAAATTTTCTCGTGATCTTGACAAGAGCATTCCAAACCTAGCGATGTCAGCGACCACTACATCCATGACTATGCTCTTTTCTAGGATTTATGCCAATGAAACTGTTACATATTTAATTAACCCAACACATTTTTATAACTTAACTATAAAAATGTGACTAAAGTTCAAGAAGAAGGACATGCATATACATATCTTGATGTGAATAGAAGCTTGCTTAGGAAGCTTATGGGGAGATTGGAAAGTTTTCTAGTCTTCTCTAAATTTAATGTTATAACTCTATATATGCTTGTTGTGCTACCAAATACTCCACATAATTATGAGGAATGGAAAAAATGCACTACATATGCCCAAGAATAGGCTAAATATCCCATCATAGTGCTAGGTTGAGTTTGCACCCGAGAAGGAACCAAGAACCCGCTTTGCGAAGCCAACACTCATGGGGAATGTTGTCATTGCTCGAAAATTTTTTAAGTGTGGCAGTTAGTTTTGCAGGCCAAAAGAAAAGTATTACATCAATTGGAGAGACCTAAAATATGTATGTGTAAACCCATTCCAATTATGAACATGTGAACCAGATCCCTGTAATCCATGTGAACCTAAAAGCCTTTGCTTCGATAGTAGATCGCAGAGTCCATGCTTGATTTGCAATAGTTGGAGAGGACCTCCTACCTATGTCCGGACACTATGAAGAACTCGAACCCCTTTATTTTGTTTGTGCATGTCAAGCACTAAAAAGAGGAAGACTCATTGGGGCAACCATAAGGGACAGTGGACAGGTCTCCCTTTCAGCTATGAAAGACCTCAGTGATAATAATTCACTATGTATGGTCCAATACTTAGTACTTGAGACACTCTTCCCTTGCAAATGAAGGAGATTGAATTTCATCTATTCATAAATTGACCTTTGTTGCAATATCATAAAGATTCATTTATACATCAGATCTCACTTGATGGTGGCTAGTTACAAGAAATTTGGAGTGTAGTTGTGCCTACAATTGGGTGGAATGTTGTAGTCCCTTCTTCATTTTCCAGAAAATATTAAGTAGAGAAAATTAGAGTGTTCCCATCATATCAAGGAATTGTAAATGTTGTTTGATGTTTCCTATGTATATGTCGAGCTAGATTTACTATGTAAGTTGGTATTGATGATTTGAGAACATTTATATACATATTTATAGTTAATGCTAAATTGAATAATTATGCATGATAGTGAGATAAGCATTGAGCATTTTTCATGGAGGATTACTCAAATTTTTTATTATATATGGGACTATTATATTAATTGGAAGTCCTTCCCTTACACTATGTGAGGTTGTTGTATAGTACATATTCCTAAAATGAATATTTAACATAGGTATTGCTAGCTACTGTGACTCGTTTTAAATTTTTATATGGTGTATGCATTTTATAATCTCTTTTGAAAAAAAAATCATATATATACAAAAAAAACAACTTGAATAAATGGTATGCTAAAAATTTGTCAGATTAGTTGGATGCAGACAAAGTGGGGCGATACTCTAGAGCGCAAGTTAAAAATATAGCAAGTTATGCCATTGAGCCCATGGATATGTTAATGTTTCCACAATGTCGTAAGCCTGACACCACAAATAGTGTGGATGTTATGATGAGGGGTGCCTCCACAAGATTGTTAACCTCTGATCATTGACTCACAATGAATGATTTAGATTAATTGTGGGTGCACAGCTTCAAAAAAATTCATGTACAATAGAGTCCCCTCATAGTGATGACAACAAGTGAGCCTCGGATGTCAGCATCGATCTTGCCATGTCATTGTTCCACATCATCATATCATCTGTCATTTCACTTGTCTTCTCTATCATATTTTCATTCATTTCACCTCTGAGTTTTTCTTTATCTATAAAGGGGTTTGTCTTCATATTTTTTCCATGTTTTCTCCTGAACAGCCAAAGTTTCAGAATTTTGTACTAGCATCTAAGTTACCATTTTCCCCGTAAGAGCCATGTATTTCACATAATTGCACTTGAATTTTTCATGAAATGGCAAAGAAAAATGTTTTTGTCGGGTCTTTCGCCCACATTCTCTTGATGGATACTGAAAGCGGCATTGTAGACGTAGTTTTTCCAGTTAACCATCCTCTTTGTTACCAACATCTCATTCTAAAGTAGTCTTAGTTTCCAGTCTATTATGGTTTAGTTAAATTAGGAGTATTGTAAGCTTTTGTTCCGCAAACCTATCTTCTCCCAAAATTCATTCATTGATGAGTTTCGACTATGTACCCTCAGAAATGTTTTCTGATGAACCAGTTGGGAGAATTTGTTTTCCAAGTGTCTGTTCTCTTAAGTCGAAAATCCATCTATTACCCCCCTACAGATTCATATGTGAGTTTCTCTCATTAATTTCTAGCCACATACTTTCAATATTTCCTAGGCCTCAGTTTTCTCAAATCCTGCTTTATTTAATGCCCGAGAAAGAAAAATTTTCCATAGACAATGTACAAAAAAATACAAATAAGAAGATTATTATATTTCTTATCAAGGAATCAAAGAACTGAAGGAGAAAGTGAAATGGAGTATGTCCCTCATTCAGGCTAGGGAAATCATATGGACTGACATTATTGAAGTTTTCAAGAATGTGGTGCATTTTATCGTTATCATTGGAGAAGAAAAGAGTATTGTGAGAGACTTGGAAGGGATTATTGTCACAAATAAAAAAAGTCACAAAAAATAAATTTTATGCTAGGAAGCGTATAGATTTTATAAACTATAATTCTACATAGGAACAAAAATATTTTCGGATTGAAGATTAGACTTACTGTGTGCTAGATGGAAACAATATGATTATGAAGAATTCATACACGAAAGATGTAGAGAGAAAGTTGAACGAATGAAAAGGAGCAGTGAAACTATTTAATATTTTATCTGATAAGAGAATGAGGGTTGGTCTACCATCCTATTAGGATCAGCAAGTAAACTTACTACCTTGGGAAACTTATGAGACATTACTTATGGAAGAACAAAGTAAGATCAGGAATTCCAATGAGAAGACTGTTGTTTTGAAGGGAGATACTATTCTTAATTACCTACATAAATATTTTTATTTGTTATGGATGGTGAAGAATTTATTTGTAGAAAAACCTACATATTCCACGATTACTAATTTCCAGATGGCACATGTAAAACTTGTTAATTAAACTATAGCTCAAATGTGGACCTGTGTAGGAAATGAAAAGAGTGGATGTCTCCACAAGAAAAATATACCAAAGCAGGAGCCTCCTTTGTTCCAAGATCTCAAGCTACTCAGTGAATGGATGTTTTACTTGATATTTTACTTAGTTTTTGGAAGAAAATTTTAATTTTATATTTCCATGTAATGACCAAAAGCATGTAGTTTAGGAATTTGTCAGTTTTATCAATTTCCATTTTGTAATGTTGTATATAAGACTTTTTCTGAAGATAAAAGAGGTTCTGAGAGTTTTGGACCTCGGAGCATAAAAATTTTCGAACTTGATCATTATGAGAATGAATAAAGCTTTCACAAAATTTTCCAGAAATTGATTAGTATGGTTAGTATTTCCTGTTTCGTCATGTGTTTATTCTCTTTTCTTAGAATGAATTAATGTAGTTGTTGGTCTCTAATATTACATTGTGATTTATAGTTAAATACCTTCATTTATTTCAATCATGTTGTTCTAAAACTGAAGATAGCAGATTCTATGTTAGCAGTCTATTATCAAAAAGTTTTCCACTAACATTTCTATCTTATTCATGTTAATTTGTATTCAACATTTGAAAGCATTTTGAAGGGTTTATTTTTGTTATAAATATTCAAATATTTTATGTATTTCATTTTTAGGTTTTCAGAATGAAAGGGCAAAAAATCTTTTATTTCAAAGTTGTGGTAAATGTCCTGAGCACAGAACTCAACACAGCCTGAGATTGTTTCTCAAGGGGCAACAATGGATATACTCTTGATTGTTTTCTTTAATGTGGCCAAGATGATTTGTTTCCACATATTATGATGATGCACATCCTTATGTTTCACATGTTCAAGCTTGCCTCATTAAAGGTGTTGTATCTGAAGAAACAATTCCTTGGATGTGGTAAGGAATCAGTGCTTAAGATATTTTATAAATGTATGTGACAGTTACGATATGAAAGCGACTCTGTTTAACACCTTAGGAATCTAATTACTTAATACCCTTAATAATCTGATATAATGAAAGCATTCATGATGTCATAAACTACTGATACTTGAATGAAATGAAAAGAAGAATGGTAAGAGAAACTCAAAATGATACGTTGAATACACAGAATCTACTACTTTTCAGCTTCAGAGTAAATCATGGAGAAAGAGGAAACTCGAAATAATATGTTGGAAACATAGAATCTATTACATTAAATTTCCCTTGAGAGTTTGCAAAAAGAGAATAAATGAAATGAAGGAGCGTAAATTAATGTGATTTAACTCTTACTCACATATGTAATTAAGAGACTGAATGCTACATTACTTCACTTCATTCAAAGAGGAATGAAAAGAGAGTGAAACTGGAAAGACATATCAACATCAACAAGTGAAAGAAACTTGATCTTCTTTAATTAATTTCTTAGAAAATTTCAATACGAAATTAACAGTAATCTAGAGGTCCATAACTCGAAACCCTTTTTCTTTATCTCTATCTACTTAAATACATCATAGTTGTTCATAACTCCTAAAATTCTTGAAACTATTCTACTACCTAAACTGTCAAGATTAATTATCCAATCATATTTGAGAAAACAAATTAAAACTGGAAATATGCTCGTTTTGCTGAATCTAAGGTTGCGGAAGCATCCCCCCGATGTGCCGAGGTGTCCTTTCTGATTATGATGCAGTGGTTGCATAGCTCTATAAAAGTTCCTTTGTGCCTGCTTGACCTATATGTCATACTCCCAATAGGGTTGCTATATGCTCTTCTACCCGACTCTTCCTATACCCCTGTTCTTCAAAAACGGTCAATCATATCACCTGCTACCTGACTCTACCTTTTCTCCTTTGATTTGCATTGGGTCACTTACCTGAGTTCTTTTGTCGCATTCTCCATTCCTTCATTATTAAGGCATTTTAGTGGCTTTACATTGTAATCCTCCTTCTATCCTCTGACACAATTTAACACGGGAATTCCTTACATCCAGATTTAAAGACCTTTCAAATTTTCGTTTGACAACACATCACATTCACTTGACATTGCACTTTGCATGCCATTGTTTTCAACTTTTCCTTAGCACTTATCTTTGAAAACTTGCGATGAGCGTAATGTGATTGGGTCCCACCTGGCATCACACATCGCACTTTGAAAACTTTAACATGAACCCTTTGCACTATCTTTTAAAACTTGCAATTTGCAAATGTGATTGGGTCCCGCCGTCACCGTATATCAGACTTCGGCAAACTTAACTCTTACCTCTACACTTATTCGTTAAAACTTATGATTTGAAACTTTCGATCGGGCCCCACCGCATTGCATATCATACTTCGACGATTATAACTCAAACCCTTCGCACTTGAATTTTAAAACTTGCGATGTGTGGTATGCAGGCCAAGGTCACATCATCTGCCACGTTAGCTTGCCACATCATCTGCCAAGTTAGTTTTCCACGTCATCACCACATCATTGCCACATCAGCTTGCTATGCCATTGCATCTCACACTTCTGCAAATTTAACATTTACCTCCCATGCATATCGTTTGAAACTTACGATTGGGCATTTCACCTATATCTCCATTCCAATTCTGCACTTTGATCCCAATTGTCCATTTTTCCCTTTGGGCCTCATCCAAAACTCTTAATTGTTTAAGGGAAATCTGTCCTTTCTCTACCTTTGGGAAATTAGTTTTCTTTCTACACGCTATAACCCTCCTGAGCTTATCAAGTGCCATGCCGCACTTGTCCCTCTTGAGCTTGTGAATGAGCCCGAATTGACCATGTTCGGCGTGCAATGCTCTGAACATGCCCATCGGTCCGGCACTTGAACTATTATGCACGTGAATGAACCCGACTCGACCCACTTTCACATCTCATCATGTAATGTTAATGTATCAATATATAAATCAAAATTCTTCTATGAGACAAAATTTTTTACATTTTCTATCATATATTATTTTTTGGTGTTTTGAAAAATATTTCAAAGGTAAATGAAAATGAGCCACAACATTCGGCTCCCCCTAGGGATAGTGATTTTTTCCACAAAAAATGTTAAGAACAGTAGATTAGTGCCTTATCCATTGGGCATGGAGTAAAATATTGCTTCGTGACATATGAACAATGAGAAATCTTGTATTTACAATGGTGGAATGTTGACTTTTCATGATGGAAATAATGCTTCAGATAC
Source organism: Pinus albicaulis (assembly GCA_034641835.2). Lineage (NCBI taxonomy): Eukaryota > Viridiplantae > Streptophyta > Pinopsida > Pinales > Pinaceae > Pinus > Pinus albicaulis. Next base: position 692,853,449 of record CM076581.1, read on the forward strand.
TGCCCTTTCACATGCAGCTGTATTGTCTCTCCATCTAGATCTTCCAAAATAAATGTGTTATTTGACCTTTCCTTAGAGATCTAATATGGAGCATACTGTAGAGGCTCAAATTTACCATGCTTTCCCTTTTCTTCTCGTCTGGTGTCCCATCTTAGTACGAAATATCCTGCTTGAAAGAGAACTTCTTTTGATTTTCTGTCAAATATAGATTTCATATTTTCCTGATAAGTAATCAAGCTATCCCTGAATTTGTCTTTGTTTTCACTTGATTTAATTATTTTTTTCAATCTTCCTTCCAGAGCTTTAAGTTCTTCCTAAGCTTTTTGAAGCAAAGAAATCACTTGTTTGGCCAGCTGGGTATGATATAGTGCTTGAGTTCAATAAACCAGTTCATACGGAGACATCCCAGTTGATCCCTTGGTAGTGAATCGAACTTCCTAGAGGGAAAACATCAACTTCGTATGTCAATCCTTCTAATTCTTAGTGATTTTATTCTTTAAGATTCTTACTAATGCCTTATTTGAGGACTCTTCCAATTCATTCTCTTGGGGATGATATGCTGTGGAATGTAATAAAATTACATCATATTTTTGACATAAATTAATGAAACGAGCAGAGTTGACTACCTGGGCATTATGAGTGAAAATTTTGACTAGGGATCTGAATCTACTAAAGAGGTTTTCCTCCAGAAACTTCATCACTACTTGGTCATTTTCCTTCATTATCAGTATTTCTTCAACCCATTTTGTAAAATAATCAGTGGCAATTAGAATCCACTTGAACTGTCCACTAGATGGTGGAATGATCTCCCCAATAAAATCCAATCCACATTTCTTGAAAGGTTCTTCAATAAATACTGGGATGAGAGGTAATGGGGAAATATTTTTCTTTTCAGCAAACAACTGGCACTTCTAACAACTTCTGACCATTCTATAAACATCTGCAAATAGGGTTTTCCAATAGAAGCCTGACTTGAGAATCATATGAGTACCTTCGAGCTATAATGTCCTCCACATAGACTTTCATGTTATTGTTTTGTGACTTTAATATATTCTCCTTCGGTCAAACATAATAACAAAATACCAGCAGGAACTTTCCAGTATGGCTTTGCTTCTATGATAACATATGGGTGAAACTTGAGCTTGAGAGCTCTGTATTTTTTTCTATGTATTGAAGTTGTTCATGAAAAGAAGCACAAGTAATGAAAAATATCCTTATACCAATCAGAGCACAAAAATTTGTATTGAATACCTATTTTGGACTTGTTTTAACCTTCTTCATTAACAACTCCATCCACTGGTGCAAACAAATTGATTCCCAATGCTTGAAAATTTGTCTATGTCAACAACTTCGCTAACTCATGTTCCTTGAAGAGCTTGGTGGGTTTGATTTCCAAATCATACTCTTGGATTTTTTCTATCCACTTCCCCCTTTTTCCTTCAACGTCACTTTGGACTAGCATGTCTTTCACAGCAGAAATAAGAACATGAGCAGTTATTTGGGACTGTAACACATAATTCCTGAAGGCTTCCAATGCTTTGACCAAAGCATATACTTGTTTCTCCAGAATATTGTATTTGAACTCAGCATCTCTGAGAACTTTACTGAAAAATGCAACTGGTTGCTCTTTACTATCTTCATTTTTCTGCAACAACACAACAACAATAGTAGTGGGGGATGAAAATGAGAATAACTGAAAGGCCTTTTAATAGTCTTGACTAATCAAAATTGGAGTTTCCTGCATTGGTTCCTTTATTATAGAAAATGTTTGTCTTTCTCCCTTATCCCATTGCACTTCTGCATTTTTCTTTAACATATCTATTATACTTCTCACGATCTCAACATAATTGGGCACAAATCTCCTCAAAAATTTTATTTTTCAAAGGAATCTCTGGATATATTTCTTGCTTCTGGGTAAAGGAATAGTCTAAATGGCTTCCACCCTTGCTGGGTCAATCTTTACTCCTTGTTTAGAAACTATGTGACCCAATAATTTACATTATTCTAATGCAAATACAGATTTCTTGGGATTTAATGACAAACTGAACTTTCTGCACTTTTGAATTTTTTTTTACAAATGCTCCAAGTGTTCATCATCTAACCCTAAGAAAATAGTTACATCATCCAAATATATAACTACAAACCTATCACCAACGAAGGCTATGTCCATGGCCCTCTAAAATGTTGCACATGCGTTCATAAGGCCAAATGGCATCCTTGTGTTTATGAAGGTGCCCCAGGGTGTAATGAAAGCAATCTTCTTCTGATCTTCTTTTTCTACTGCTACCTGATTATACCCAGAAAATCTGTCAACGATAGACAACCTGTGAGCTCCTGTCATCTTATGTAAGAGATAATCCATTTTCGGAAAAGGATAATTATCTTTTAGAGATTCGCCTCGATTAAAGTTCTTGAAGTCTATACACAGTCTTATCTCTCCATTCTTGTTTCTTACAGGGACCAAATTAGAAACCTAGTCTAAATATCTGAGAGGGACTATAATTTTGCCTGCAACAATTTCTTCACTTACTTTTCGATTGGAGCTAACAACAATGAGTTGATATGTCTGAGCTTTTTTTTGTTTGGTTTGAGTCCTTCCTTCAATGGAATCTTATGATGAATAATATATTTCTCAAAACGATCAATGTATCTTTCTTTGTAGTTTTTGGGAACACCTTTGAATAATTTCACTATTTTGCATTCCTACTGAGTTCCAAAATTATAATCTTCCATCTCTTCTTCTTGATGTGTTTTCTTTCAAGGGGACTAACCCTTTAGGGAGCATATTATCTTCATACCTGATAATATTATGTTCACCTATTTACTTCTTAAGGTTTCTCGCTTCCTATTTTTGCTCTATTTGTTCTTCCTCTTGGTTTATCTCAATGTCTTCAAAGTTTCCAATCATGGTCGTGAACCGACTATCTGCTCATCATCCTCGTACACCTACCAATGTTATACATTATCAAGGATAGAGGGTCTATGCCTAACTTCAATCTCATACCTTAACCTTGGATTTATTGGAGGTTTGAAGGTGATGGCTGCAAATACAAAAGAATCGGCCAATCTATCCTCCTCCCTCATAATATAATGAATATTGAATGCTTCAGAATATTTTTCTACCAAATCCCACACTTCATTCCTATATTATCTCAATCTTAGATGCTTGGTTTGAAAATGATTTTTAATATGCCTTATTATCAATTCAGAGTCACCAAAAATTGAAGTACATTGAACTCCCATCTGTTTAGAAACTTGAAGGCTTGATATTAATGCCTCATACTCAGCCATATTTTTTTTTAATCAAATTATAGTTTACAAGATAAATCCATGAGGTTACCTTCTGGTGATATCAACAAGAATCAAGAACATGCGTGCTCCTTGGAGTAGACACCATCAAAGTAGCACTTCCAAGAATTCCTTAAGTGCAGCTTGTTATTTATAACTACTAAAGATAACTTATTCCGTATGTCTTTAGTAAATTATGCATCTTCATGCACGATGAAACAAGAAAGTTCTTTTGTTTCTTGACTATAAATGGGGAAATTTCCTACATATTTCTTGGAGGTAGTCTTCACAAACCTTGTATCCATATACAACCTCCTTTCTTCCCCATTTAAAATAGGGATGATAGGATAAGTGAAATCAAATTTTAGTACACCTCCCAAATTTTCTCCCCAGGATCTTGACAAGAGCATTCCAAACCCAGCGGGGATGTCAATGACCAGTACATCCATGACTATGCTCTTTGCTAGGATTTGTGCCAACAAAACTACTACATATTTAATTAACCCAACATAAGCATGAGTTTTCTCAACGTTATTTTTCAGTTTCTTCTTAACTCTTTCTAGAATTTTCTGCTTGTTCAGGTATATGAACGACTCTCTCCAAGATATTAGTGGCAACTGATTTGTTCTAGGAAGAATTGTCCTGATGCACATTTTTTCTAATAAGTGAATTTACAGCTTGTTTCTTATTACTAACATGTTTTGTAGGGTCTTTTTTATAGTGGAGTTGTCATTGGATGAGGAAAGGAACCTTGTTGTTCACCTTCATTATGTTGAACTCTAGATCTCTTTCTAGACCTTAGATCATAATTTTTATGTAACTCAACCTCCAACAAATATGTGAATTTCCTACAGTATTCATCCATTTCATCTTGATCAAAGAAAATTCAGCTTCAGCATATTCTCCCTCTCAATATTCCTGTTCATCCTCTTCTATTCCATACATAGTAGATACCTAATCCTCAGGTGCTACTTCCTTATACAACAATGCTTGAACCTGGTATTGATCTCTTCTTTCCCTCCAAAGAACTTGCAGGGGATGTCTTCTGAATTGAGGATTAAAACCCCCTCAGTTGTGTTGTACTTGTCTTTGGGAGTTTTTATTTTCCAGCTCCATCCTAGCTAGCTTATTTTTGAAAATTTTCATCACCTTTTCCATATCTTCAATCCTTAGATGCTGTGATGATTCTTATTTTTCCTTCCCCTTCTCCTGGATTGGTTGTTGCCCTCTCACCTTTCCAACTGCAGTCATATTAGCTTCAATTTTAAAGAATATGTCTATATCTTCTCAAGAGTAGGGACTCTTCTCTCTCTTAATGTAAAGCTAGAAACAACTTCAAAATCCCCAACAAAAGCTACCTTTTCTCCTACCGGGGGGGCGCTTCATCTCTGCAGGTAAACTATTGTACAATTTGTTGAATCTTTTTACCAACTCAGAAATGTTTTCATTAGGCTTTCTTTTAATCGTGTTAAACAATGTCAACGAGTAGCTGTGATCTCTCTTCTATCCCCATCTCCAAGTGAATTAAGTTTCTAACTCTTCGCAATCATTTATAGAATCATTTGGTAAACCTTTGAACCATTTCCTAGCCTCTCCACTTAGAGACAACACAAATAGTCTCATAACAACATTAAGATGTTCTACATTTAAATTCTCAGCCAAAGTGAAAAATAGGGGTAAATGTTGTTCTACAATTACTTCATCTTCTCCAGTGAAATGAGGAAGTAATTTTAGGTATTCTTGAGGCATGGCATTCATTTGTTGTTGAAGATTTAGTGGTGCAGATCTATCTGTTAAGAAATTTGGTGCTACCATATTAACAACTTGGTTAACTACTCCTTGGGTGGTTTAGGTTGATGAACCTACTCTGAAAGTGAATGAAGGTGGAGGTAAATATAATATGGGGGTAGGTTGATGGACAATAGAAGAGGGAAGAGCAACTATATTTGGTTGAGCTTGAGTGGAGGTAAAAGAAACAAACTCGAAGGAATGTTCTTCTAACTGAGGTTCTTGAAAATAAATGGGTGTGGAAAGGGTATCTTGTTCTAAGAAATGGAGTTCCTTGGAAATGTATTCAAGAAAATGGTTATGAGAAATTTTTCCAGGAGCAGAAAATGCAAGATCAGGTATTAAAGGAGTTTTGGGTTTTTGAGCCTTTTTAGAAACCAATATTTCTGGATCTAGAAAAGTAGGGACTATCTACTACGAGGTATCTGACCTCATGTGAGGCCTTCTGTAAGCCAGAATTTTGAAAACAACAAACACAACCCAATATTTCCTCATCACTGAACAAACAGAGGAAATAATATGAAAAATCCAGGGAAAATAAATTTCGTTTCTTTGTCCTCAACAATAGTGCCATAAAATGTTGTTTCTCAAGAAACAATTCCTTGGTTGTGGTAAGGAATCAATGCTTAAGACATTTTATAAATGTATGTCACACTTACGATATCAAAGGGCCTCTGTTTAACACCTTTGGAATTTAATTACCTAATACCCTCAATAATCTGATATAATGAAAGCCTTAAAAATGACATAAACTGTAGATAGTTGAATGAAATGAAAAGAAGAACTATAAGAAACACTAAAAATGATATTCTGAATACACAAAATATACCACTTTTAGGCTTCAGAGGAAATATTGGAGAGAGAGGAAACTTGAAATAATATGAAGTAAACACATAATTTATTACTTTAAAGTTCCCTAGGGCGTTTGCAAAAAGAGAAGAGATGAAGTGAAGGAGTGCAAATTAAGGTGATTTAACTCTTACTCATAGATGTAATTAAGAGATTGACTGCTACATTACTTCACTTTATTGAAAGAGGAATGAACACAGAGCGAAACTAGAAAGACATATCAACATCAACAGGTGCAGGAAACTTGATCTTCCTTCATTAATTTCTTAGAAAATTCAGTACCAAACTAAGAGTAATCAAGAGGTCCAATACTCAGAACCATTTTTCTTTATTTCTATCTACTCAAATCCATCACAGTGGTTCGTAACTCCTAAAATTCTTGAAACTATTCGACTACATAAACTGTCAAGATTACTTCTGCAATCATACTTGACAAAACAAATTAAAATTGGAAATAAGTTTGTTTTGTTGAATCTCCTGTTGCTGAAGTGTCCTCTAGAACTGTCGAGGTGTCCTTTCTGGTGAAGATGCAGTGGCTGCACAACTTTGTAACGATGCCTCGGTGCCTTCTATACGCTCTTTTGCCGGACTCTGCCTATGCCACTGTGCTTCAAACTTGGTCAATCATATCACCTGCTAACCAACTCTACCTCTTCTCCTTTGATCTCTGTCGGGTCACTTATTTGAGTTCTTCTATTGTGTTTTTCTTTCCTCCGTTATTAAGTCATTTCACCATATTTACATTGTAATCCTCCCTCTTTCCTCCAACACGATTTCAAACAGGAATGCCTTACCTCTAGATTTGAAGACCATCGGAGTTCACTTTTGAAACCACATTGCATCATCCTGACATCGCACTTTGCATGTCATTGTTTCGAACTTTTCCATAGCTCTTATCTTCTAAAACTTGCAATGTGTACTATGAGATTGGGTTTCTCCTGGTGTTGCACATCACAGTTCGGCGACTTTAACATGAACTCTTTTCGCTATATTTTAAAACTTGCGATTTGCAAATGCAATTAGGTCCCACCGTCACCACATATTACACTTTGATGAACTTAAATCCTACCTCTACACTTATTTGTTAAAACTTACGATTTGTAACTTGAGATTGGACCCCACTGCATCGCATATCACACTTCGGTGATTATAACTCATACCCTTTTCACTTGACCTTTAAAACTTGCGATGTGCGGTATACAGGCTAGGGCCACGTCATCTACCACCTCAGCTTGCCACGTCACTGCCATGTCATCTTCCATGTTAGCCTTCCATGTCACCATCACTTCATTTCCACGTAAACTTTCCATGTCAACTTCCTACGCCATCACATATCGAAGTTCGGTGAATTTAACATTTACCTCCCATGCATATCCTTTTAAACTTGTGAATGGAGATGATTTAATCTTCGTTTTCTATCTCTCCAATCCATTTCTATGCTTTGATCTTGACCATCTAATTTTCCCTTTGCGCCTCCTCCAAAACTCTTAAGTGTTTAAGGGGAATGCGCCCTTTCTCCACCTTTGGGAAATTGGTTTGTTTTCTCCATGGTGTAACCCTCCTTAGCTTATCTGGTGTCCTGCCACGTGGGTCCCTCCTGAGCTTGCGAATGAAGCTTACTCGACCCTATTCGGTGTGCAATGCTATGAACACGCCTATCGGTTGGGATCTTGAACTGTTCTGCACGTGAATGAGCCCGATGCGACCCACCTTCACATCTCAGCATGTAATGTTAATGTACCTATATATAAATCAAAATTCCTCAATGACACACAAAATTTTACATTTTCTATCATATATGATTTTTTTTTGCTTTGAAAAATATTTCAAAGCTAAAGGAAAATGAGCCACAACAAAAGGAATAAATGTTCTATTTGGCCTTGGATGAAAATCAATATCTTAGGAACAAATTTGTGAAAAATCATTGATTTTTCTGGAAACTTTGAATTCGATCAGGCCCTGGCCTTAGCCTTTAGTTACATGGACCAATGTAAGAAAGCATTAGGATCCAACCTACAGAATGAGATTACTAGGATATAAAGTTTATGTAAGTTTAGAAATGTAATTTGTTGATAAATATTTGATATGTAAGGGTCGATGATGTCCAATACTATTATTCATTTTAATTGAATCTCAAATATGAGGAAATTTCAAGTGTCACGATCTCACATGAAAATTTCAGTGAAATAGAGTGGGGAAGTGTTATACTAATAACCATTAACCATTTTCATTTCATTTTTAAGAAGTGAATTGTAGAAGACGGAATGTTGGGCACAACAACAACTCATAGCCAATCAACCCATTTTTCCTAAAATTTCAAGTGAAAATGGGATATAATTACTTACATTATCCCCACCCACCCTCACGTGAATTTTCAAGTCAAGGCATGGGGAATCTCATTCCACTTAAATATCTAAATGTCGAGTCTCATTTCACTATAATTATCTTCAAATGAAGTGGATTTTGGGTTAATGTCAAACAACACCCTAACCTTCTACAAAATCCCCCTAAAATGGCAAGAGCACCAACAATAATTGTTTATATATGTTTTTAATTTAATTTATTTATTTATTTAGTTTGTGTGATTGTTGTTTTTTTAGTTTGTAATATATTTTATTTAAAAACCATATTAACTTGCTATTTTTTGAAAAATTGCAAAATATTTCTATTTGATTTTAATTTTAATTTTTAATTATAGTTTTGTCATTTTTATTATTATTATTATTTTTAATTATTATATGTTTTTTAAGCCCTAACGGTTAGCTTAGTTGGTTGAGTTATCATCATTTAAGAACATTTTGAATTGAGAGATCGTTAGCCCAATTCTGTCAACCCTCTTGCGGAGAGGCTCCATTGTTGAGTTAACAGGAAGTGTTGGGTGGATCTACCTGGTATAATATGTCATCAATATGTATCTACCTAGTATAAACCTAGTATAATATGTGATCGATGTGGATATACCTAGTATATGTGATCAATATGTATGTACCTAGTATAAACATGGTAAAATATGTGACCCTAAACCACACAGAAAAAATATTTATTATGTTTTTTTTGTTTAAATTGTTCATATATATGAAAACAATACTTTTCTTTTTTTGTAAGTTAGAAATATATACTATATAAGTAGAGTGAAGTTACATACTGTTACAAAAATTCCTCTTCGATAGGTCTACCAACAGAGGAAACCCGACCAATCGATGGGGCTGAAACTATTTTTACTTTCTTGACAAAAGGAGCTATCATAATTGTCTATTATTATCCTACCTAGGTTGATACAATTTCCAATACAACCATCTACATCTCTGTGTAGATTACTCTGAGGACAGCTATTCCAGGTTACTATAACTAAACACATAAAAAAGGACAGGATCATCAGATCAACAAACTATATTTCATGCACGATTCATCTTGGTTCCATATTTGGTCGCAAATCCACCCGCTTTAGCTTGAACATTTCGTGCCTATTCATGACCACCATCACAATTAGGATTTCTTGGATGCATTCCATCTTTTATACTATCACTCTCCTTCTTCTCTATTTGGTGACATTTGTTTTTGAGCTCCCCATTTGGCCAATGTTTCCAGCTCGTGTCAAGACACTACCTTGGGTGCTCCACCACTTCATTAGCCATTATTTCCACCAGCGACTTTGTTTTCCTTTGAATAATGGTGAATTCCAGCCCTCTCAGCATGCTCAGGTGTCTAGAAATTGACAACGTGAGATATGATAATCTCCAGTGGACCGTTACCTTAGGCAGTTGAGCTCTGTTGTGAATATGTTTTGCAACGTTGATGACAAGCATTGAATCCCATTTTATGATGAAGTTTGACATATTTTACCAAACTAGAATAACGATGCCTCTCTCCATTGCTACAAATTCATCCTCATTATTGGTGGTTTAACCCAACGAATCATAGTACCCATGAACAATATGCCAATGGTGATCTCAGACGATGCCTCCAAACCCTACCTTACCAGGGTTTCCATCAACCACCCCATCAAAGTTCAACTTCAAGAAGCCCTGACATGGAGGAGCCCACAAAAGCTATTCTACTTGCGACATTCTTGGGTTCAGCCCCCTGTTGCTCAGAATCGAGAGACTCAGTCCGAAGAATTCCAAAATGGCAAGCTCGTGGTCTGATGGTCTCTCAGCCTACATGGATCACACACAGATAAGGAAAGTTTCCCTCGTGTGATGAATAATTTGATCCTTGATAACCTGATTTGGTCATTCTCTATTATGGAAAATCCAACAATTTCGTTCCTTCCAAACATTCCAAACAATACAGCCCAGGAGCAGGTTCCACAGTAAAATAACCATCTCGTTTTTGGTGAAATTGTCCCTCCAGTTCTCAATCATCCTTTGGATAGAGGTTTTATTTCTGTGTGATTGATGAAATATGGCAACTCCCCAATCCCAAATCTCAGGTATAAAAATACAGGTGTTTAACAAATGGTTAGTTGATTCCTCCATTTGAAAACACAGAACCCACCTTGAAGGTCTTGTGAAACCTGTTTTAATGATATTATCCTAGGTCAGAATCCTTGCTTTCATGACGAGCCACATGAAATTTTTTATTTTCGGCCATAGGTTAGCATCCTAGACCTTTCTCACCTAGGAAGCCTTCTCCTCGTCCTCCCAGCTCTCCAACAAGGCTCTCTCTTCCCTGAGACTAAAATCTCCTCCATTCCACTGACCCCACCATAACTAGTCTTGATCCCCTAATATCTAAATCTTTATCTTGTCAAGCTCCAGCTGGAGGGTAGAAACTATTTCTTGATCTCCCCTTCCTTTAGTCTAGGTATCAAAGATCCATTTTCTACAATTCAGATCTTGCGGGCTTTCCTTCAAATATTGTTTCACTATAAACTACCCATTGGCTTGAAAATGTTTTTGTAGCTCAGAAGACTGAGGATTCTTCAAAAAAGGCTATTGTTGCCAGACGTCCTCCCAGAAGAGGGAAGTTTCCCCATTCTGCATCTCCCATAAATAATTCTTTTGAACAATTCCCCTATTTTCCCAAGCTAAATTCCAGATCGGCAACCCTCTTATCTCCCCTGTCATTCGAACCATATCCTACCTCTACCAATTGCTGGCATACTTCACCCTCCAGAAATAGGCCCAGGGGTAGTTTTTATAATTAAGCCACCTTCACCATCGCTTTTCAAAACATGTTCTGTTCACAATTTCAGGATCTTGGGCCCCCCCATGCCTTGGCCACAAGAACCCACTTACGCTTCTCCTTTGTACCCCTCTAGAGAAAATTGCGCTAGATTTCCCTTATCTTCTTGAGGACCCCTTTAGCAGCCAATAGAACCAAGAGCATATAGGTGGGGATAGCCTGAAGGACTACCTTAGTTAGGACAAGATGACCTACCAAGTTCATAGCTCTATGCGTCGAGTGCTTCACTCTATCTTCCAAGGTTGAAAGTGTTTTTTCCCAGTTCATCCTCTAAAAATGCTTATCTGAGAGGGGGATCCCAAGATACCTTGATGGCAGAGGCTTTCTTTGAAACCCTAAAATGTTGACTAAGTTCTGTTGGATAGAGATGTGGGAATTGAAGAAAAATATCATAGTCTTAGGATGATTGATCTCCATCCCTAAAGTTTGCCCAAAATTTTCCAAGATCGTTGCAATAGCTCTAGCCTCCCTAACTATTGGGTTTCCATGAAGTATTGTGTCATCAATGAAATGCTGATGAGTAGTAGCAGGGCCATTATCATGCGGCTGCAATCTGTGGATGATTCCTTGGGCTTGAGTTGTCTTTAAAATTCGACTAAGACCTTCCATCAAAATAAGAAACAAAAAGGGGGTGATTGGATCCCCTTGTCGAATACCCCAGGAAGGATAAAAGGGTTTCGCTAGGGTTCTAATCATCAACAGGGAGAATATTGGGGATCTCACCATTTCCATAATCTAATCAATCCAATGAGGACAAAAACAAAAGGCTTCCATTATTGTCACCATGTATTCCCAATTTACTTTATCATAAGCCTTGGAGAGGTCCAGCTGGATAATCGTACCAGCTTTCCTCTGGCTTTGGAGGGAGTGAACCATTTCATGAGCCAAAATGATATTGTCAATAATTTTTCGCCCATCCACAAACCCTACTTTTCCTTCCAAAATAATTAATGGAAGCATGGTTTTGAGTCTATTAGCCATTAATTTGGAAATGATTTTTTATAGGACATTGCACAAAGCAATAGGGCAAAACATATTCAGCGTATTGGGTTCAGATTCCTTGGGAATAAGCATTATAAGGGTATATTTTAAAGATTTAAAATTAGTTGAGGCCTGATGCGAGTCCTGAACCACTTCCCATACATCTGTCTTCACTATTTCCCAAAAAACCTTGAAGAACTCATTTATAAAGCCATATAGACCTAGGGCCTTATCATTTGGCATTTCCCACACCGTGTCTTCCACTTCTTCAAGAGAGACTAGCCTATCCAACGTTCTATCGTGTTCCTTAGTAATCAACTTAGGAATATGCGATACGACTTCTCTAATCTGAGTTATTCTATTCCCTACAGGCTCTGTTGTAATAGAGGCAAAGTGATTAACCAGGAGGTCTTCAATATCTGCACGGGATTCCTTAAAAATACCATTTGTGTCTTTCAATTTTATTATCCTGTTAATGTGCATATGATCAATAGCCTATCTGTGAAAAAAATTGGTATTATTTTCTCCATATTTGAGCCACTGAATCTTGTAGTTCTGATGCCATAGGGTTTACTCTTGCTTACATCTATATGTCCATTTCTTGTGTAAATATTCCTCCCTATTTTTCAACTCCTTTGTAGACCCTTCAGCAAGAACATTTCTCTGAAGCTCATCCATTTGATCCTCTAGAGATTTCCTTTCTTTAAAAATATCTCCAAAGATTTCCTTGTTCCACCTTTTAATCCTAAAGTTGATGTGTCTTAAACAACTTTGGAGGTGAAACATCATTGATCCCCATCCAGGGACGGCCTCATTCCACCACTGTTTGATGTTTCCTATCAAATGAGGGTGTTCCATCCAAAATTTCTCTAACCTGGAGGGTATATTTTTTGGAGTGCCAAGGAGGCTAGCATCTAGGATAATAGGCCAGTGGTTTGACCCATTACTAGGCATGATATTAGCCACAAAGTCCATACGTTCCATCAAGAGCCTCTTCGATATAAGTAATATTTCCAAACGCACAACAATTTGCATTTCTCACCCACTCCTATTATTCCACATATAAACCCCATTACATGTTTCCAAGTCAATAAGTCTACCTTCCTCAACAAGGATTCTAAAGGCTTCGACATCCCTATTGAGTCTTCTCAAACCTCCTTTTTCCTCATCCAGCAAGGTGATCATATTGAAGTCCCCCCTAGGATCCATCTATTGTCTAAGTACCTATTCTATATGCTTCTAAGGTTTAGTAGGAGACTATGTTTTCCTTACAAAGGCTGCAACCCATATACATTAGTGCATGAGAAAGTACCATGTTCGCCTACCACGTAATCCCTTATCTGCTAGCTTCCACTGCAAATAAGTGCATCAATATAGGGTTCTAGAAGGTGGAAAGGCCTCCTCAGTTATTATCAGTTGAGACATCTATAGTCTCCCATTGCCTTCCTATTTTCCTTTTAACTTCCTTTAATTTTTCTTGACTGCATTTCATCTCCTGGATGAAGATAATGTTTTGGTGTTCCATTCTGATCTTCTTCTTGAGGACCCTTTGTTTATTGAGCCTATTAAGACCTCAAGCATTCCAGGATATAGTAATCATTAAAAAAATAGTTTAAAGAGATCGGAAGAGGACATCTAGTGTTTTCATCTTGCCTGAGTTAAGTAAGATTTGGCCCAACTCATGGAGAGCTTCATTATTTGTCTTTCATCCCCTCTTCTTCGTCAAATTTTTTTCTTTCTTAGTGGATTGAAAACAAAGAAGCTTGAACTCCAAGTCCTTAGATTTTAAATGGGACCTTTTAACTCATTTGTTTTGATCTTCTGCTTGGGCAAGATAGAGGAAGTTGATGCGTTCAATTTGTTCAAGAATTTTTTCTAGGCCTACTTCCTTCCACTGCTCAACCATGCTCAGGAAATCCATCACTTCTCTTTCCAGGATCTGTTATAGTTCCAAATATTCCATGCATGCCTCACTCATGGTCACCTCTCTGTCTCATTCTTGCTCAGTACCAGTCCCCAAAGGTTATGTTAACTGGTCTTCCTTTGCTTCGGTTTTGTCCTCCAGCTAAGATTTCTCTTGCTCACTTTGATGTGTTTGTTGATTCTCATTAGTGTTCTCCTAGTGATGGTTATCCATCAGCATGTTAAAATAATTCTAAGTGTCAATTCCCACCTTAGGCATTTGTTGTTGGTTTCGGTGGCTCGCCCTACTCCTAGGGTTAGGGAACACAAAACCTTCATTATCCTTCCCATTACCCTCCTTAACTGGTTCTTCCACCTTATTCAGAGGGGACTCTATAGCAATATGGTCTTTGACATAGAATTTCCAACACCTGAACGGAATTTTCTCATAATCTATAGGTTGCATAAATACTCAAACCACACCCCTTCAGGTAAGCCTTCTGAAACATCCATTTCAATGCAGATATTTGCGTATAAGGTATACCTTTTCTACAACGTTGTCTCCGACATATTCATAAAATTTCCCAATGCATTGCCAATCTTCTCCAGAGCTTGAGGTCTATAGTAATCTAGGGGTAAAGAGAAGAGACGAATCGAGACAGGGACATGAGTAAATTCTCATTTTCCAGGGAAAAGTTATAAATCCATGGCCGCATGTATATTCATGATGAAGCATAAAAGTATGGGCCGCCATCAAATACCTGATCTCTATCTTCCATATTTGTAAACACCACTATGAATAAGGCTTTTGCTCCGAGATGCAGTTGGATATCCCCTTTAGGTTTCCATTGTTGCCTCACCCAAATTACCAAGGATTTCTCCATCGTTAAAAAGCCCATGAACTTATATATTATTACATATGTCGACATTTAATCCCTATTTAACTGCATTTCTGGACCATCAAAAATAACCCTAGGGTTTTTTTTGCCTTAGGTTTACACGGCCCATTCTCCGTGGTAGCCATTTTGGTGTTCACTCCCTCTGTTTGTAGTGACGATTGGTTAGAGTTTTCCATACCTTGGGTACGCCCATGTCCTTCCATCTTCTGATCACCTTCCTTGACATTTTTTCCTTGGGTGAAATCTTCTTTTGACCGATAGATAGTGCTGCACTCCTTCTGTCTATTTTCAGAGCAGAAATTGTTTTCCTCCTGTCTCTATGCTACAGACTCTGAACCCGTAATGATAACCCCATCATTGAGGCCCTTCCCTCTCTCCATGACCATGCTGTAGTAGTATGGTGCCTCCAGGCCCCCACCTCGCCTCATCTTAGGAGCCAGTGTCTACCCACATCTTAGCAGCACAGCCCCTTGGGCTCTCCGAGCTTCCAAATCTGATCTCCTCTGTGCCCCAGCTACTACCCTTGTATAACTGAAAAATCATAATGGTGTTATTTATATATGTTATTTATTAATTTATTTTATACTTTTGTTTGTAATAATGCATATGCGTTTCAGAATTAAGTTATGATAGGTTTTCCCATTGTTGAAAAAATAATGTTGGCCTTTTTAGACCATGGTTTAAAAAACATTGCAATTTTGATCCTATAAAAAATTAAACATGTTATTTGTATCATTATGTTATTATTTGAATTATCATTTTGAGGTTTTGTTTCATGACATTAATATTTTTCAAGGGCACCGTTTTAATAAAACTATAATGTCAACTTAGCGAAAATTATAGTGTTGTCACTAGCATTAATGTCCATTTTGGAGATCAGTTTAAATTTCTTTATTCATAATTGTTGCCGGTTCACAAAGGTGGCTTATTATAGGAAACCTCTAAGCTCCTCATTAATTTATCAAGCCAGGGTAAGTCTTATTATTTCAACAGTGTAAGCACAATATATGTAATTGAGATCGAATGATAGTTACTCTATATTGCTTATGAAAAGGATTATCTGATTCTTGAAGTTCAGTAAACTCAAAGAGAAGTGAAATGGTATAATACTACTAAATACTCTATCTAGCTCAGAAGGAGAGAAACCTATGATTGAAAAACATAATGATGAATTGAAAAAAAACCTGAATGAATTGAACAACAACCTGAATGAATTGAACAACAATTTGAATGAATTGAAGAGCAATCTGAATGAATTGAATCAACAATTACTTATATAATTTTGCAATGGAATTCTCTTTGCAAACTAACTAATTAACATCTTTCTGTAATTAATAAAAAATTGGAAACCTTATTGTATTTAGAGAATGATCTAATTCTTTGAAATAGATAAGATTGAACAATAATTACTCTAAGATTCATAAAGCGACTATAAAGGCATTGGGAGAAAATGAAAACATTTAACAACAATAAAGAATTACTATAAACCAGAAAGCACGAATGCTAAACTATTGTGATGAGAGAGAAACTATAATATCATGCATTTCTATTTTATCCAACGGAAAGGTAATTCAAAAACTGAATCAGATAACTGGACATAAATTATGTAACTAATGCACAGCACGAAAATTAGCGAGGAAACTCCCAGGGGCTGGGCCCAAACCACCAGAAGTTCTAATTCAATGAAAAACTCAAAAGATGATTTTCCAAAACATAAAAACTCTTTATTAAATTGAAGGATAATACAAGGATACAACTGAACAGTTCTGTCCCGGTACATTGATTAAAGAAGGAAATTCCTATTCAACTCCCCTATCTAGTTTTTCCTTGGTCCTTTTAAAGGTGTTTTCACATAGTGGGATGGTATTTTCCAAATGAAATCCTGCAACTCGTGGCTGTCATTTGGGTTCTAAGGCTTGGATCTGTATTTCTACCTTCTGTCATTTTTTAGGAGTTACTGAGATTCTGTGAATCTCTATATGTTAGTCGTCTTTCATTTAACGGTGGTTCATTTGCTCTGCTTTCCTTTTGTCATTAGCCCAATTGTCTCGATTTTCATAAATCTTCTTTTTCTTTATTTTTAAGATGAGGAAAAATTCCTAAAAATTTATCAAAATTCGATGTAATCGTAGGGTGAAAACATACCTTAATTCTGGCCCAACAACTGTATTGGTTTTTAAGATCATGATTTTAAAAAACAGTAATTCTAACTCTAAAAAATATAAAGGCAATGATGTGAGGAACATCTTCTGATTTATTATCAAATTTAAAAAGTTTGTTTGTAATTACAAGGATTTGAAGCCATGGTGGAAAATTATTGGTATATTTTCCTCAAGAAGTGGTACTACCAACAACACTATTTTTTTAATCAGAGGTTTATTTTGGTGTTTCTAACACAAAAAGGGGTTTTAGAGCTACATTTCTTGTTTTGATATCATATTAATCACTAAATTGGTAACTATGTTAAATGTAACAATATCTAATCCCATCAAGGATTTTTTGAGGGTATTGAGTGTATAGACCCAACCTCCAAGATAAATTTATTGGAAGGGGATTATTAACATGTTTCTTATTTCAAACACCTTAAATTTCTAATATCACCATCATATTTTTCTAATCGAGAGCTTTGCGATCATATTTTACTATTGCTAGAACATATTTCATGAACTGCAAAGTGATCAGAGTTATATTGTAGTGTCACTTTAGGCTTAGGATGACGTTGTATAGCTGCTAGAATGGAGTGGGAAGAACGGAAGATCCCATGGAAATGCAGCTCTACATTTCCATTGGATCTTCTATGGGTTTCCTCTCCATTGGAGACTAGACTTGAAACAATACAGTATAATTGAAATGAAAATCAACCTAGATGGTCGTTACAGCAATTCAATACTACCACCAAGAGTGTCAAGATCAATCATAACCTAGTTATGGATTTGTGAAGAACTTAATTATGTAAATTTGAATTTGAACCAAATATATTTAATTATTTTAAGTATAAACACAAAACTTATGAGTTTCGTTAGTTTATGGTTAGGGAAGGTATCCAAAATGTCAGGATAACGAGGATCGTAAAGGTATTGAAAGTGATGAGGTTTGTTACACTTCATATAGAATACATTCAATATCAAATGAGGACTAAAATTGTACACAACACCTCTGATAACTCCCACGTCCCTAAGAGTCCACCTTATTGCGTCCATATCCCAAGTGAAAAAATAATGAAAGAATGGAGGGTATTGTTAAAAGTAATATGATATTGCAACCAACATTACTATGCAGAAAGCTTGGGATCTGGATGACTTTTAATTTTCTTCTCATTGATGGAAGTGACTAGAAGTATTGTGATATTGGACATGATTCTAAGGTTATCAAAACCGAAATGGTGACAAGGTCACATAAATTTATTTTATTTATAGTCAGTATGAATATTCACCTAGTAGAGATTTCACAAAATTTTATGCTTGTGGTCTACGAACTGTAAAATTAAGTTTAGTTTATTGATTCATTGTAAATCATTTAAGTAGGTCAATTTTATTGTTAATTTGATATTTTTTGGAAATTATTTTAAATCTAGCTGAAAGTTCATGTTGGATTTATCTCATTTATTAGATTTATATTTTTCCATTTACTTTTTATCAAGCATGTTAAGATGAATACACTACAATTTTATTAACACTATAATGTGGTTTATATATCTGAAAGAATATAATTATAGCTAATAAAATATTATTACTAATAATTAATTAATATTGTTGTTATGATTATTAATAATAATTTATATTACTAGTTAATATATTAATTTTAGTATTGTAAAGATTAATGAATATTAATCAAACAATTAATATAATATAAATATTAGTTAATCTATTAATTTTAGTAATAAAAAACAAACTTATATTGCAAGAGTTATAAGAGTTATATTGTAGCTTCACTGACTGATGACGGACGTTGTACATATTTTAGCGTATATATTGTAGCGTCACTTTAGGCTTGGGATGTCGTTCGATTTTATTTCAAATTATTTAACTAAAGAGACTCAAAACCTTCACTCAACACAGGTACATAACCTAGAATTCTTATGAAATTAAAACTCTGGCTAAACGGTTCCAAACAAAATTATCACTTGTACTTATTAAATAAAGACTTTATCTCGGTAAATGAGAATGATCACCCATGCTTCTTAAAATGCTTCCAAACTAAGGGTTGTCTAGAGTAAAGTTCTCACTCGACTAGAGTAATGCTAACCCATGCTTATTAAAATGTTTCCAACATAGTGCTCTCTTACCGAGGATTCTCACTTGAATCGAGTAATGCTCACCCATGCTTCTTAAAATGGTTCCAAATTGAGTGCTCTCTCCAGTAATGTTCCAAAATGAATGCCTAGTTGAATAGTGCTCGGTACTGAATGGTGTGACTATAGTAATGATCTCCAAGCTAAACATATTTATTCATGAACGACATAGTTATATTGGGACACTTTTAGCTTCACCTTAAGCTTAGGATGATGACAGTGCTCAAATGATACAATGGAGTGGAAAACCCTAAAGATCTAAGAAATAGGAAAACTAAGAACTGATCTAAGAAATGAAATATTAACTAAATTATCAAAGCATATAATGAGAATTCTATTTGGAAAAGATGAACAATTGATTTTAAAAGAACTAGAAAAGAAACTTCAATATTTTTCTATTTTTGGAGATTTTAGATGAATGAAATCTAAAAGAAAGAAAATAACTGAATCTAGCAAAATTTTAATGGTCAAAAGCTAAACTTAAGAAGGAAGAAAAGGAAATCCTTAATATTAATCTAAAAATAAAATTAATCTATAAATTACTCTAAAGAAAATATTCTAGTGATTGGAAAATGAATGTTACAGGAAGGAAGAAAAGGAAATGTGAATTGAAGAAAGAATATTGATCTAAAATAAATCTATGTTGGATCAAAAGAAATCGTGTTGATTGATTAACTTGAACTATGTTAGATTATTCTATGTTGGAAATTATCTCTAAAACATCTATCTAATTTACTTCTAGATCTATTTGATGAAAGAATGAAAAGATCTATTTAAATTGTCACTAACTCTAAAAAAAATATTAATTCAAACCATAACTAAATATTATCAAAATATGTATCAAAAAATCCAATTAAATGAAAACTATCCGAATTAATTCTACGTAAAAGAAAGAATCAAACTAACTCTAATTCTATTCGAAACTAAAACAAAGAATTATATTCTAAATTCTATGAAATGGAACTATTAAAACTATGAATATCCAATATAAATAACTATGCTGTGAAAAAACAAAAGGATGATCGAAATATAGAAAGAAAACAGAGTATTCTTCCTACTATGCAAAGGTAAAATGCTTGACTGATCTGAAATATATGATTACTATGTTGGAAAAGTGAAAAGTAGAGATTCATTCCATATGTCAACAATATTATAACATCAATATAATTTAGGAAATCAAAACACTTAAAGCATTAAAATTATGTGGAATACACAACATTCATCTTATGAAAAATGAACATTTAACTAATGAAAAACTTAGGAACTAATCTATGCATAAATGGAAAATTAAACTAGAAAGCAACATAAATTTATGCTATAAAACCATTTCTGTGTAGGGGCCCACTACAACAAAACGACTTGAATAATTATGGGAGAATAATTATGCATCAGTGGTATTGAACTTTTCCTTCTCCTTGCATTAATAAAATAGAGTTTCGCTATGTAGCAATATTACAAAAATTGAACTTATCTTCAGTTCAAAACCACCAGGCATTTAGAAAAAAAAAAAAAACACTTGTATGGGATTATCTCGCCTAAATATATTAATGAAACTAAGAAGTATAATTCTAAACAGGACTGTGTTATTCATATATTTCATGATTTTCTACGTGTAGAGAAAATCGTGAAGATTCCAACTTCTCGTTTGCTAGTCTCGGCTTCTTGTTTGACTAATCCTTTCACCGTGATTTTAGGCATTATTTTTCTTGATATTGGAGAGATGAGTAGGAAACAATTTATGTATGGATCATTTTAAAACTATCCATATGCTTCGCTCCTCTCCTTCATCTTTGGAACTTGTCAAACAATGTTGGTAGCTGGAGAAACGGAGATTATCTACAGAATTGCATGAATTATCTATCTAAATACAAAATTCACTCAAATAATAAGAAAATTAAAATATAAAAGAAATATCATTTAAATTTATTCCCAGACTGCAAATGTATCAATTAACACTGATTGGTTTTATGAATTATGTAAAAAAGGAAGGAAAATCGGTGAGATAGATGTAAAAAATAAGGATAGTATTAAGGCTCCAAAGGTTGCTAGAAATTTGTTGCCTTGTTAAGCCTCCCACTTGGCCAAGTTTGACCCAAAATTTGACCAGATATAACATGATCGTATGACTTAGATTTGATTTATGTTCAAACCATTCGAATCAGGGTGATGAGCACTACGATATAGTCCTAGTTTCACTTTTATCTGCTGACTTTGATTTTTGAGCTATTTTGAAGCCCATTTGCATTTATGGATCCTCCCAGATCAAACAAAAAGGCAACTCATCCTCGAGGAAGAAGTGGTATAGAGTGTAGAAAATTGTTTTGAGTTGATGGAACCACTCGAATAATAGGGAAGCCTAGGGGATTGAATGGACAACTGCTAATCATAGATGTCTTGTCTAGAAAGGAAAAGTAAACAAAGTAGACGGTAGCAAGAATGCTAAGTAAAATGTCACTACAATGATGAAAATTAAGCTAGATAAAATTGACATGTATAAGAGTCATTGCAAGGTATAATTTAGTGATGGAATCATCATAAGACATAGCCAAAAAATTTCAAATATTAGGACATGATGCTCATATTCAAATTCATGGAAGGTCAAAAGGAGGGATTTCATGGTGATAGAAAGATGCGTCATGGACATCAACATAGAAAAGAGGTGTTATACTAGGGTATCAATGTGAAGGAAATATCTACTTCTCATGTTATTATGTGAAAATTTAGAGTGATTGATGGAATAACCTAATGGGAGCTAACATAAGGATAAAAAAAAATATGGAAATGTGAATTAATGATTCAGTATAAATGGTTGACCTATTTCGAGAGGTTGAATAGATTTAATGAAAAAAATATTTATGTTTTTCACATTCCTTAAATGAAGAGGGTTTAGTGGTTAGAGGAGTGAGGATTGTTGTTAAAGAAGAAGTAATTTTTAGGGTGGTGTGTCTTCCTTAGACGGGAGCACACTAGTTTTACAAGAAATTAGAAATCCCAATAACTACAACTACATTCTTACTACAAAGTCATGAGGAGGTAAGGAATAATGGAAGAGATATTGATAGAACATAACTGTTGAAATTTTCAACAAGAAACAGTGAAATTGGCATCCATAAACAACATGAAGACACACACACTAGTGTGGGCTCACAGTTCCAATTGATAGTCACACAATGATGGTTCCAAGTGATAGCCACATAGTGATGGGTCCAAGTGATAGTCACACAGTGATGGGTCGAAGTGATAGGTCACATAGTGATGGGTCCTAGTGATACATTAGTGTGTCTAATTTAATTTTCCCCTAATTAAATTGGACAATAAATTGTAATATTATCTCATAATCACTTGTAATACTTAACTGAGTTTGATAGACTCAGTTAGCTCATGAATTTTGAGTTGAGGGTAGTTGGTGAGGAATGTAGAGTGATTCTAGTTGTATTAGAGTTCAAGTTGTATTTAGTGCATTATTTTAATGCATGAGAAACCAGTTAACTCTATCTAGATGAGTTAAGGTTATTCTAACTAGTTGTAACTGATTGTAGCACTAGTGAGAGGTCAAGTGAATTAAATCAGTTTTAATTCACATGCAGTGATATGTCAAGTGTCTGATGATTTACTATTAATATCAGATGCATGTCACTTATAATGAAGACCTAGTTGAGAGAAAGGTTAAAGGGAAGTTACCTATCAATTATATTTTTAGCAAATTCCTGAGATGTAGTTAGAACACCATAGGATGACCATGATACTCATCGCAAGGAAGGTTGAAATTCCAAAAGAATAGGGATTGCATTCCATAGGGATTGTGTGAGAAAGGCAGGCTGAAGATAGGTTGAGAATTGGGTAATTTTTGGTCCAATTTTTCCCAGATCAGTGTGAGACGATCGATAGAGTGCAGGAGACTCTTGTGAGAAGAGTGAATTTTAATTGTTTCATTTTTCCTTTGTGAATATACAATAGAATATAGAGGGGTTTTCAGTAGCAAGATTTCCTCGAGATAATTATCTGTGTTTTTTATTTATTTGCTTCTTTTTTTACTTGTCGTGATTGGCGATCGTGCTTATTTTCCACAATTGATTTGTAGAAGGAGTCAGTATATTTCTTTAGCATATCACATGGTCAGATTGAATCCATTGATATACATACTGTTTGTATACTTTCTACATGGTATCAGAGCAGGAATTTTTTGGGTGGTGTGTTTGTAGAGAATATGTGAATATTTTGATGAAATATTTTCAAAAACAAATAGAATATTTGGTTTCATTGGGAAAAAATACCCCAATTCAAAAACCAAAATCGGTCGAATTGGAGTTCAAATGAGGGAGATATCGGCGGTTTAAAACCAGCTCTTTTTTTATAAAATTTTGGGATTGCGGGACAATTACAATGTGTCTGATTCATAAAAGGAAAGAAAACCAAGGGAAAGAAGTATAAAGGAAAAAAGGGAAAAAGAAAATTGTCTAAGATCAGGTGTTTTAATAGTCACAAGCATGGGCACTATGCTTCAAATTGTCCACAGAAGAAGGTAAGAAAGAAGGAGTGTGCAGTTGCAATAGGTGAAGCATTGGCTTCATAGTTCGAGCTTGATTTTACTCACATTGCATGCATGGCCATCACTATAATGTGATTCATGTTTTACTTAGACAATGATGCCTCATTCCATATGACAGGGAATATAGATCTCTTCAGTGACTTGGAGGAGAAGGACCTCCAGCATAGCATAGAGTTTGGAGATGACGAGAGGTATAGCGCGACCGACATAGGTACAATTACCTTTCAGAGGAAGAATGGATCCCATCTCATACTATAATATGTTTTGTATGTTCAAGGCATAAAGAAGAATCTTTTCTCTGTAGTGGTATTGGAAGACTGTGGCTATGAAGTGATGTTTAAAAAAGGAAAAGATTTCCTTAAACACATAGCCATGGGAGAAATGAAGTAGATTGGTTGTAGAGTCAAGAACCTATATTCTCTTGAGGTTGAGGATGCATGCAAGGCTTTATGGAGCAAATCAGTGGTTAGTGACTTGGTGATTGAGAGGGAGTAATTATCTCTCAACATGTAGCCTGAGAAGCAGTCTCAGAAGATTCTGGAGTAGCCACAATTGGAGAAGTAGAGAGGAGAATGAGTGGAAGAGTCCACTAAAGCGGGGACCTCTAGGAGGAGGAAATTTTGAGCCAGATTGGTAGAGGGAGTACATGCAACTACACCTCCAAGAGTTTGGTGGGGTGATGTGCATAATTATTCCCAAGGATGAATTTGGGCATGACTCATTGAGATGGTGTGTCTCATGGATCAAACCTAGCTACGGGGAGACCACAATATAGCAGTATTAGGAAGAGTCAGTGAGATTGATGTAGTCAGATGTGAGGAGGATAGATATCAAAGTGACATGTGTTAGATATTGGAGCATTGATCATAGTTGGCAGCAGTGCAGAATGCATGGATGTATATGTCAGCAGCGCACGGAGTCCAGTAAAGATGTGCAGTAGCTAGCAACAATCAAAAGATTGATGCCATATGCATTATATTGATTCAGTTGTTTGGAGGCTATTCAGTTTCAGATGTGCTTCATGCAAGAGTTGCATGTGTGAACAACACTAGAGAAGTGTTGCATGCAAGAGTTTCATGTGCTAATAACACTAGAGACATGTTGCATGCAAGAGTTACATGTTTCATGTGCGCATGCAAGAACATTCCAAAGGTACTGGATTGGGACAGATTGATTCCTTTCTTGTTGAGAGGTAGTGTTGAAATTTTCAACAACAAACAGTGAAATTGGCATCCAGGAACAACATGATGACACAGACACTAGTGTGGGATCATAGGTCCAAGTGATCGTCAGACAGTGATGATTCCAAGTGATAGTCACACAGTGATGGGTTGTAGCGATACATTAGTGTCTCTTATTTAATTTTCCCTTACTGAAATTGGATAATAAGTAATAATATTATCTCATAATCACTTGTAATAGTTAAATAAGTGTGATAGACTTTGTTATCTCATAAATTTCAAGTTGAGGGTGGTTGTTGAGGAATGTAGAGTGATTCTAGTTGTATTATATTTCAAGTTGTAGCTAGTGCATTAGTTTAATGCATGAGAATCAATTAACTTAATCTAGGTGAGCTTAAGTCAGTCTAACTAGTTGTAACTAATTCTAGGACTAGTGAGAGGTCAAGTGAATTAAATCATATTTAATTTACATGCATATATCTATCAAGTGACTACTGATTTACTATTAATAGCTGATGCATGTCAGTTCCTATGAAGACCCATTTGAGACAAATGTTAAAGGGAAGTTCACTATCAGTTCTATTTTTAGCAAACTATCTAGATGCAATTAAAACACCATAAGACACCCATGATACTCATCGTAGTCAAGGAATGCTAAAACTCCTAAAGAATAGGCATTTCATTCCCCAGGGATTGCATGAGAAAGGCAGGCTGAATATAGAATGAGAATTGGCTAAATGTTGGTCCAATTTTTCCTGGATCAGTGTGAGACGATCGATAGAGTGCAGGAGACTCTTGTGACAATATTGCATTGTAATTGTTTCATGATTTCTTGGTGAATATAAAATAGAATATAGAGGGGCTTTGAGCAGCAAGATTTCCCATGGAAAATTATATGTGTTGTGTATTGATTTTCTTCTTTCTTTACTTTTTGTGATTCGTGATCGTGTTTATTTTTCACAATTTTTCTAAAAGGATTTAGTATCTTTCTTTAGCATATCACATGATCAGATTGAATCCATTTATATACAAATTATTTGTATAATTTCTATAATAACTTCCTCATCATTGGGAAATGATAGGTTATTTTATTTATAAATTTATTACATTTGAGGAGCGCTTTGGGGTTGTATTTCATTACCACTTTCAAGTGCTAGGTCATTTTCAAAACACAAAATTAATTAATATGATCTATTGTTTTCTAAAATCATTACAACATATGTATAAAGTTGTAAGTATGGAAAATAATCCTAAATTATGGTTAACTAACCATCTGTTAATCAAATTAATTATAATTGATTTTCTACAATATCAGGGAAGCACATATAATATATTTATAAAAATACCACATACACCATCCCCTAAGGAGGAAAGGAGAAAATAATAAGAACAAGAGGAAAGCATTGAAAAAAAGTTGGAATAAAGGGTAGTTACACATCCTACCCCTCATTAGATGGGTCTTCAAATTGTTAGAATTTACTGCAGGAATAAATAAAGAATTTACTGAGAGAAATAAATAAACATAACCAGAAACAAAGCACATAAACATAAACACAGATGTTTATTCGGGAAAACCCCAAACTCCAGGGAAAAACCCAACCAATGAAATTTCATTAACCATTGGCCAAAACCCTGGCCAATTCAGCCAAGTGAGCCTTCACTGCTCACCTCCAGGCCTACATGACAATGAAGTATTCCCAGCCTCTTATAGGCTCCATTACATGCAATACCATGGGCTAAAACCATCAGTGCACAATACCATATGCCCCAAAACCACTACTATTTACCCCAGTCAACATTGACTCTACCCCGAGTCATGTTTACCTAAAAATTCCCCCCTTAAACTTGACTTGGGGATTATTGACTAAATCCAGCCAAACATGCTAAGTGAGACAACCCCGCTCACTATAGCTCTTCCCCCCCCCTCAAATTTTTACCCAGGGTAATTGTAAACTTGACATACCCCCTTATCACCTAGGTCTAACCCAGACTTTAAAATGATTACCCAAGGGTACGCATGCCATACCAGGTCTTACAACAGTATGCCCATTTACATGCAAAACATTATCTCCATTATAATAATTTTTTTTTCATTGTTGCTATTCTTTGTATGACCATTCTCTACATTCATTCATGGTGTCCTCTTCAAAGAGGACATCATAGTTGTTCATAAATGTCCATATAAAAAGAATCCATCTACCGAATTACATGGGTCACTAGCCTCTATAACCGCCAGTCCTCTAGGAATTCTCTTCATATACATGGTTCATCAATTTTTAATTAGTCCACCTGTAAATATCCTCTCTCATTTTGACGTTCTTCAAAACATTTGATTGACACATTCTGTCGAACACTTTGCTCTCATAACGCAGCTAATGGCTTGCTATTCTAGCACATATTCTCTCCCTCATAAACTCTCAGCCCTTGTGAAAAAACACTTAACCACCATATACCAAACAAACCAATTCAGTTTCTCACATCACCGAGGGTCCCCATTAAACACTCATGCTTCTTAAATCTTCCTACCCTGCACTCGTCTCCGTCAAGAATAGTAGCATATGCCTCATAAATGCTTGTGGATTACTATCACTTGAAGTCTCTACGACTTCATACATCATCCCATTCTCACGAAAGACATGAATTTTCCCTCGGATCTCGATGCCAAGAAAGTACCACATTTTTCTGACATAATGCACCTCCAATTTGAGCATGACCACCGGCAAATCGTCGCCCACTCAGCTCTTGGAGAGAACATGCACATGCTCCATGCCCAGGGCATGCCAACCATCCCCCACAAAATTTCCAATCACCACATATTTCCCAACGTCGTCGTCACCTTCACAGGGTAAGACGTTCAGGCACATCATGTCAGATTCCATCTTAACAATTGACATGAACTGGAAGTGCTCCAACCAGGCCGGCCTGAACTTCGCAAATGTGACACCATTGTGATTCCTTGATGCTCTGCTACTCTGCCACTTGGATGTCAGTCTTTCTTCTGTGTCGATCCACCATCTGTGTGCAAACATTGTTGCTCACATATCTACCACTCTTGATATTGATCTCCAGACCTCCATTATATGAAAACCGACTACAAACTACACCTCTGATCTGATCAGATTAGGAGAGTGATGAGTGATGGAAGAGAGGAAGAGGACAGTGCACCACTTGCTAACACATCCACTCCCATGCTTCTTCGGTCTTGTGCCTCATCCTTGAATAAACCTCCTGTGACTAATAAAAAATCACATTCCTTGCTTTTTTATTCACCAAAACCACTATGATCTTGGTCCCTTCCTAGGGCATCTTACCAAACGGGCTCGTGATCTCTCCCACCGGCTTGAGTTTCTGGTGGCTAGGTTTGACATTCGACCACCGAAATGGCTGAGTCTTTCACAACTTTTCTCTGGCAATTGCTAGTTTTTTTTTTTGTTTTCAGTCACCATTACACCTTTCAAAATATAAAATAGTTAGAGAGCAATGTCTCACATCCATTCGGTCTCCAATGACTATCAACTAATAATTTTGTTCACAGTTTTGAATAAACCAGGCAACTACAACATAGCTTTTATAAAACTGCCTCTAGAATCTACCTCCAGAATGTTTAAATGATTTCATATGGCCATGACTGTGAAGCCATTTCTATGATCGGTTTCCATGCTCTGTGCTAATCTCTCTTTGCATCAGGCCAATACAAACCCTTGGCTTTAGAAGCATCTCTCTAAAACGAAATATGGCTCCAATAACATTTGTTAGAATTTACTGCAGGAATAAATAAAGAATTTACTAAGAGAAATAAATAAACATAAATGTTTATTTAGGAAAACCCCAAACTCCAGGGAAAAACCCAACTAATGAAATTTCATTAACCATTGGCCAAAACCCTGGCCAATCCAGCCAAGTGAGCCTTCACTGCT
Source organism: Pinus albicaulis (assembly GCA_034641835.2). Taxonomy (NCBI): domain Eukaryota; kingdom Viridiplantae; phylum Streptophyta; class Pinopsida; order Pinales; family Pinaceae; genus Pinus; species Pinus albicaulis. The sequence goes on from CM076581.1 coordinate 692,882,281, forward strand.
CACCTCCAGGCCTACATTACAATGAATTATTCCCAGCCTCTTATAGGCTCCATTACATGCAATACCATGGGCTAAAACCATAGGTGCACAATACCATGTGCCCCAAAAACACTACTATTTTCCCTAGTCAACATTGACTATACCCCGAGTCATGTTTACCTAACACAGATTAGGAGTTTCGAGAAGAGGGATCAAATTAAAAAATTGATGGATGTATCTAGCATACAATTTGAGATTTTTCATTATAGAAGCCTCATTGAAGAAGAAGTACCTGAAACAAATTTGTGTTAAATAAAGATGCCTAAACTAGAAACAACTAAAATAGAGGTATCTAAGAAAGATAAATCTTAAGAAGTAACTAAAAAGGAGCACCTTTGCAAAGGAGAATAAGAAGGACGTCATTGAAGAAGTAATTTGGGGAAAAACCCTAAGATATAATGTGACTAAATTCTACACGATAAACTACCCCAATGCTTGAAGTACATGCTACTAAAACATAAATAATGGAAACATATGAACAACCAAGTGAAGGACAGAAAGAAGTACCCACAATGGAACAAGAAATTATTCCTTTACTGGGTAAGTCCAAAATTGATCCTCTTACTCAACAAATTAATGAATTAAAAGAAGAAACTGAATACCTAAGAAAAAAATTTCCATGGTCAGGGAACAATTTTGATTTAAGAAATATAGATTATTGGAAAAGTTAGTAGAGGTGGAAAAAATGGTCTCTCTTGCTGACATAGTTGAACAGCTATGTAAGGGTTGTAGAAAAATGATCAAGGAGGCAAGTTGTGAGGTGCCAACCACTATCTCACTTGGGATTGAAATGGAAGATTAGGATGAGGAGTTCCAAACTATCATTGCAGGTGAATGTGATAATGGTGTTTCCATTAAAAATTAAATAGTATTTGAAGCATATTGAGATAGAGAAAATTGGCGTGTTATTCGACAAAAACCTGTTAACGATGCTACTGCTCCACAAGAACAATTAGTCGAAACAAAGAAAACTGAAATAAATCAAGTGATTACTCCAAAATAACATATCAGTGATGGTGTTGGTCCACAAGAACTAGCATCTAAGGGAGTGCAATTAAATAGGAAGGGAAATGAATAAATATTGTGAGAAACTGTTGAATCTACCACTATAATAGAATTGGATATAACTCAATTAGAATTTGTTGAAATAAATATTTCTAATCGGGGAAATAGATAAATGGAATAGGTTTGAAATCTCGTTGAAAAGATAAAGTTATATCTATGAGTAAAAATAATGATATTGTCGACAATATTAAGATGACTTGGGCTGAAAACTTGTTGGTTCACAACTTGGTGAATATTAAGGAAGAAAGGAAACAAGCAATATTGTAGGTAGGATAATTGTGGGGGGAAGTAAAGTTATTAAAACAATAAAAGGAGATGATGTTTGATCTTGCAGAGAATGCATTGAGTTGTAGGTTTGCAAGAAGATTTCTTCCTATTTCAATTAATAACAATTAAAGAGCAACGATCATTTGTAGTAAGGAAAGTTCAAGGCTTCTTGGAAGCTTTCCATAAGGGAAACTTTCCAAATAAACATCTATTGTGTGAGTTATATCTACATTATTGTGCCTTTTTTTAAGAGAAAAATTTTAAACTACCCCCTACATTAGAGATGTTAAACTTTGGCGTTTGTGCCATTTATGCAAAAAAAAAGATAGCAAGAAGGTTTCCCACGAAAGTATAAAAACAAATTAGGGAGATGTGAAAATTCTCATACGATATGAGCCAAGACTTGCTCCAACCAGTTTTTTAGCCCATAATAGTATGTGGCAATACCGAGCCACTAAAAAATATGTCGATGGAGTTCAAGAATATAGTTTTACAATGTTGTCTTTGGAATATCAAGGTGTTGAGGTAAAATGCATTGGAAGGAAGTATGCTCAAGTTGGAATCCTGCAAGGACGAATTAAGGAATGAAGACCCTTAATTATTTCCAAATTTTGTACATGCATTTTCTATTACACCTCAATACATAGAGTGTATCAAGAAAATTGGGTCTAGCTTATCCTAGTATGGGATCAAGCTCAAATTTCCTCTCATTCGACTTCATATTTACTAGTAGTAGCACACACGCTAGATAGATCATAAGTTGTGGGAAGTGGAATTATTTTTATCTTAAGCTTACAAAGCACTTGCTAAAGAAAAAGTTGTGGAATTTTGTTTTTCAAAGTACCATTCTTAATATATCAGAAACCAATTATAAGGATTTGCATGAGTACATGCATATGTTTAAGTTGGGGGGATATTTTGAGACCCAGAATTGGAAACATTTTTCACCTATTTTCCCTACCTTTTCTTTTCATTGCAGACTCTCAAATCCATGCCCTATTACTTGTATAATCATCATTACATAAAGTATGTTTCCTTTTTGTATGTCTTCCTTATTATCCATTTTTTTAAATTTTCCATAGAAGCTATTTTCTTAGGCTTTTTTATTAATGAAATGAAAAAGGGTTGTTAGAGGGTGTGTAGCTCATTGAGATGTTGTTATAGGACCATATTTCCTAGTTTTTCATCACCGAGAATGGAACAAATACTTTTTTGATGTTGTGGATACAATCAACTTATTTTGGACATGTTTTTCTCCTAGCGAAGATCGATTTGGAAAGACACCTAATCAAGGGCATCTCAACCATTGAGAGGACACATTCAAAGATAGAGAGACTAACCCAATTTAAACAATTAGGATTTTCAATTGATAAATCATTGCATTTGAAGAAAAGTTGTTACAAATTTGTTTCCACTAGGATAATTTTCTAAAAGAAAGTTACTGTATAGTCTTGATTTAGATCACATGAGAATATAATTTATTCTCATGATTATATTGCCTTTCAAAAATAGAAATGTGTTATGAATTTATAAAAATTTACTCTCTTGCAACTATGAATGCACAAAAAGAGAAGAAAGGATGGATTACCATCATTGTAATCTTGTACTATAATTCTCATCAATGCAAACCTATCCCACTCATGGCTTCATACCTTTCATTTGATGAGCTTAAGTGTTGTGTATTTTACCAACCCACGGTAAGGAAGAAGGGCCCTCCTCCTTAGCATGGATCACTGGTTAGAAAGGTACTATACTAGTGTATTTATTTCCTCTCATTTATGATCCATGTGTGATTTATTGTTATTGTTACAATCTTGTTAGTGCATCTAGTAGTTGCATAAATTTAACTTTTGTTATTGTGTAACAACATAGGTCCTTTCAGGCTAAAAATATCCATACCTGCATATGTCATTTTCTGAAATTGAACCTAGATAGAAAGGATAACAATCATTCATCCCAATGACTAGAGGTAAACCCAATTCACATCATATATATATATTATGGGTATACTTTTTAGTCAATTTTTTATAGAAATGTAGAAAATATTTTTTGGAATTTCTAAGAGTATGTAAAGGGATTTTGAAGGAGTTTAATCCATTTAACCATTCAAAAATCAAATACAAAGAATTAAAAGTTAGAATCTCACTAAGAATTGTATACCAAAAACATTTTACTGATGTGTTTCTCAAAATGGAGGACATGTGTACATGTTGATGATGATGATGATGATGATGATGATGATGATGATGATATATATATATATATATATATATATATATCTTAAAAATCACCAAAATCACCAAGGATTCAATTTTCTTGAGTTACAATTTTTTTTCAAGTTTTTCACTCTAAAAGAGGTTTGCATTTGAAAATATTTAATCCTTCTAGTTTTTTAATATATTGACGATCCAAATGAATCTCCATTAATCCTTAAAATATTTGAATGCCAAGTAACTTAATATGAGGGAGATATGTCATATAATATATAAGAGATATGTCATTATTTTAAGGTGTAATATGATATTGGCATGTATAAAAATAAACAATATGAATTTATTTGAATATCTTTGTATTAAAAACTGTAAAAGGAAATCTACATAATTAAAAAACATAATCTTTTTGAATATATGAAAATTTCAAAATTAAATTACTTTTATGATGGGTTTTATTTTTAAAATATATTTTTAATGTAAAAAAATTATGTACACTTCAAAAACACATTAACACTCAAATAAACATTGAGACTCAAATGTTAGAGAGTTCAAACATATTTTTTATATTTTTAATTCATTAATTACTAATTAATTAAAATTACAACACAAGAAGTTAGCTCACAAACATCGAAATACTTTTTAAATTAAAATTTGTTTTCCAAACAAAATTTTAATTAATTATTTAATTTATAATGATGATAATTTTTTAAATAAATTTTTTTTTTTTTTTTTCAGTATGAAAAATACCCTGATTTATATTAAGTACCAGACCAAAACTTCAAGGTCATTACACAGCACTAATTCATGATCCTCCAATCACAGCATTTCAATGATCTTGTCATCACAAAAACAGAGTAAAGCCAAAATCGAACATATGTAATATTAATATTCATTTATCACAATTTAAAATATAACAATTATACATAATTAATTAGGTAGAATTATTTACAGTTCAGTTTTCTTTGCTTCTGCTTTGAAATCTGCAAAATTTGAGGCTCGTTAAAATGATCACTCTCGTAAAATTAATTACACATAATAGTCACTCTAATAAATTAGATAATAATTAAGCATAATGATCACTCTCTTAAAATTAAATTAAAACTGTTCTTAAATTAAAAATCCGGATCTCTCGTGTAATGATAATTCATACTTTTTAAAATTAATTGGTGCTACTCGAGTAATGATATCCAGTAATGGCGCAACTGGAGTAATGAACGACACAGTTAAAATTAAAACTAGTTGCAACTCTAGTAATGATCTCCATTAATGGTCCTCCTGGAGTAAAACGACAGAGTTAAAATTAAAACTAGTTGCAACTCTAGTAATGATAGAACTCGAGTACTGAACCAGAGAGTTAAAAATAAGTTGCAACTCGAGTATTGGTGCAACTGAAGTAAGAAACTATAGTTAATAATAATTAATATTATTATTATTGTTAGTATTACAAAAATTAATTAATATTAATAAAAAGATTCATAAAATAAAAAAATTAATTCAAAATATCGTTATTAATAATATTAGTAAATATAAATATGGTTAGTTAAATAATTCATTTTAATGTCAATGCTTATTAATTAATTCATTAAATAATTTATTAAATAATTTATTCATTTATTTAATAACTCAAATTTAAGATGGTTGATTTTCATAATGAGTCAATATTAGTAGCAATGTAACATAACAAGAAAAATATACAAAAGGAGGAGCCTCCTTTATTCCAGGATCTGTTTTACCTTATCTTTTACCTAGCTTTTGAAAGAAACTTTTAATTTTATATTATCATGTAATGACGGAAAGTAAGTAGTTGAGGAAGTTGATAGTTTTATAACCTTCGATTTTGTAATGTTGTATATAATACTTTTTCTGAAGATAAAAGAGATTTTCCGACCTCTTAGAATCACAATTTTTGTACTTGATTGTTATGAGAATGAATAAAGCTTCCATACGATTTTCTAGAAATTGATGAGTATGATTAGTATTTCCTGTTTCATCATGTGTTTATTCTCTTTTCTCACAATGAAGTAATGTATTTGTGGGTCTCTAATATTACATTGTGATTTATAATTAAATACCTTCATTTCTTTCAATCATGTTCTTCTAAAACCAAAGATAGCAGAATCTGTGTTAGCAGTCTGTTCTCAAAAAAAATTTAACTAGCATTTCTATCTTGTTCATGTTCATTTATATCATCATTTGAAGGCATTGTGAAGGGTTTATTTTTGTTATAAAGATTCAAGGCTTTTATGTATTTCATTCTAAGGTTTTCAAAATGAAAGGGCAGAAAATATTTTATTTCAGAGTTGTGGTAAATGTCTTGAGCACAGATCTCAACACAGCGTGAGATTATTTCTCAAAGGATGACAATGGATATAGTCTTGATTGTTTTCTTTAATGTGGCCAAGATGATTTTTTTCACATATTATGATGGTCCACATCCCTATGTTTCACATGTTCGAGCTTGCCTCATTAAAGGTATTGTATCTCAAGAAACAATTCCTTGGCTATGATAACGAATCAGGGCTTAAGACATTTTATAAATGTATGTCACACTTATGATATTAAAGGGCCTCTGTTTAACACCTTCGGAATCTAATTACTTAATACCCTTAATAATATGATATAATGAGAGCCTTCACAATGCCATAAACTGTTGATACTTGAATAAAATGAAAAGTATAATTGTAAGAAAAACTCAAAATGATATGTTGAATAAATAGAATCTACCACTTTTAAGCTTCAAAATAAATCATGGAGAGAGAGGAAACTTGAAATAATATGCTATAAACACATACTCTATTACTTAAAATTTCCATCAGCAGTTTGTGAAAAGAGAAGAGATGACGTCAACAAGCACCAATTAAGGTGATTTAACCCTTACTCAGAGATGTAATTAAGAGATCAGCTAATACATTACTTCACTTCATTCAAAGGGGAATGAATACAGAGAAATGCTCGAAAGACATATCAACATCAACAAGTGCAGTAAACTTGATCTTCTTACATTAATTTCTCAAAAAATTCGGTACCAAATTAACAGTGATCCAGAGGTCCAAAACTCAAAACCATTTTCTTTATTTATATCTACTTAAATAAATCACAGTGGTTCATAACTCCTGAACTTCTTGAAACTATTCGACTACCTAAACTCTCAAGATTACTTATGTAATCATACTTGAGAAAACAAATTAAAACTAGAAATATGTTCATTTTGTTGAATCTAATGTTGTTGAAGCATCCTCCTGAAGTGCAGAGGTGTCCTTTTTGGTTATGATGCAGTGGCTAAACATTTCCGTAACAATGCCTCAGTGCCCTCTTGACCCATCTGTGGTACTCCCAATAGGGCTGCTATACACTCTTATGCCCGACTCTGTCTATGCCCATGTGCTTCAAATGTGGTCAATCATATCACCTGCTACCCGACTCTGCCTCTTCTCCTTTAATCTACATCATGTCACTTACCCGAGTTCTTATGCCACATTTTTCTTTCCTCCATTATCAAGGCATTTTACCGGGTTTACGTTGTAATCCTCCTTCTTTCCTCATATGTGATTTAACATAGGAATTCCTTACCTGCAGATTTTGAGACCTTTGGAGTTCGCTTTTGAAACCACATTGCATCCACCTAACATCGCACTTCACATGCCATTATTTTCAACATTTCCTTAACACTTATCTTCTAAAACTTGTGATGTGCATTATGCTATCAAGTCCCACTTGCCATTGCACATCGCACTTCGGGGACTTTAATATGAACCCTTTGCGCTATCTTTTAAAACTTGTGATTTGTGAATGCGATCGAGTCCCACCATCACCACATATCTCACTTCGGTGAACTTAACTCTTACCTTTGCACTTATTCGTTAAAACTTGCGATTTTCCACTTTCGTTTCGGCCCCACTGCATCGCATATCACACTTCAGCGATTATAACTCAAGCCCTTTGCATTTTACTTTTAAAACTTGTGATGTGTGGTATGCGGGACAAGGCCACGTCATCTGCCATGTCAGCTTGTAACGTCATTGCCACGTCTTCTGCCACATCAACTTGCCACATCATTGCCACGTCAGCTTGCTACATCATCAGATATTGCACTTCATCGAATTTAACATTTACCTGCCGTGCATATCCTTTGAAAATTACCATTAGAAGTTTCCAATTTAATCTTCGATGTCTATCTCTCCACTCTAGTTCTGGGATTTGATCCCAACCATCCGTTTTTCCCTTTGTGCCTCCTCCAAAACTCTTTAGTGTTTAAGGGAAATTCACCCTTTCTCTTCCTTTCAAAAATTAGTTTGTTTGCTCCACGATGTAACCCTCCTGAGCTTATTCGATGTCTTTTCATGCCGGTCCCTCCTGAGCTTGTGAATAAGCCCGACTGGACCGTGTTTGACGTGAAATGCTCTAAATGGGCCCATTAGTATGGCTCTTGAACTGTTATGCACGTGAATGAGCCTGACTCGACCCACCTTTACATCTCATCATGTAATTTTATTATACAAATATATAAAGAAAAATTCTTCTATGACATACAAAATTTTACATTTTCTATCACATATGCTTTTTTGGTGTTTTGAAAAACATTTCAAAGTTAAATGCAAATGAGCCGCAACATTTGGCTCCACCCGGGGATAGTTATTTTTTGCACAGAAGTGCTAAGAATTGTAGATTAGTGCCTTATCCATTGGGCATGGAGTCAAATATTTCTTGGTGACATATGAACAGTGAGAAATTCAGTATTTACAATGGTGGAATGCTGAATTTTAATGCCGGAAATAATGCTTCAAATACTGCTTGTTCAGAGGTAGTTGTACTGTCTCTCCATCCAGATCTTCCAAAATAAATGTGTTATTTGACCTTGCCTCAGAGATTTTGTAGGGACCATACCAGAGAGGGTGGAATTTTCCATGCTTCCCCTTTTCTTCTCGTCTGGTATCCCATCTTAGTACAAAATATCCTGCTTGAAAGATAACTTATTTTTCTTTTATGTAAAATATAGAATTCATATTTTCCTGATAAGTAATCAATTTATCCCTGACTTTCTTTCTGTTTTCACTTGAGTCAATTATTTTGTTAGATATTCTTATGAGAGCATTCGGTTCTTCCTGAGATTTTTGGAGGAAAGAAGTCACTGGTTCCATAAACCAGTTCAAAGAGAGACGTCCTATTAGATCTCTTGGTAGTGACTCGAACTTCCTAGATGGAAAAATTCAACTTCATATCCCAATCCTTCTGATTCTCGGTGATTGTCTCATTTAAGATTCTGACCAATGTCTTATTTGAGAACTCTGCCAATCCGTTCCCTTTGGGATGATATGTTGTGGAATGTGATAAAATTACATTATATGTTTGACATAAATTAACAAAACAAGAAGAGTTGAATACTTGGGCATTATCAGTCACAATTTTGACTAAACATCTGAATCCGCTGAAGATGTTTTCCTTCAGAAACTTCATCACTAATTGGTCATTTCCCTTCTTCGTCGATATTGCTTCAACCCATTTTGTAAAATAATCAGTGATAGTCAGAATCCACTTGAACTGTCCACTAGATGGTGGATTGATCTCTCCAATAAAATCCAATCCCCATTGCCTGAAAGGTTCTTCAATAAATACTGGGATGAGAGGTAATGGAGCAATTTTTTTATTTCCAGCAAACAACTGACACTTCTGACAACTTCTGACCAATCTCTAAAAATCTACAAATAGGGTTGGCCAATAGAAGCCTAAATTGAGAATCTTATGAGCAGTCACCTTCCTATATAATTTCCTCCACACAGACTTTCATGCTATTATTTGGTGACTTCAATAGATTCTCCTTCGGTCAAACATAACAACTAAATACCAGCAGGATCTTTCCAGTATAGCTTTTCTTCCCTGATAACATTTGGCAGAGACTTGAGCTTCAGAGATCTATATTTTGTTCTATTTAGTGATGTTGGACAAGAAAACAAACACAAGTAGTGCATAATATCCTTATACGAATCAGATCACAAAAATTTGTATTGAATACTTATTTTGGACTTGCTTTGACCATATTCATTAATAGATCCATCCATTGGTGCCAACAGATTAATTCACAAGGCTTGAAAATTTTTCTCTGTCAATAACTTCGCTAAACCCTCTCCCTTCACTAGCTTGGCGGGTTTCATGTCCAAATCATACTCTTGGATTTTTGCTATCCACTTCCCCCTTTTTCCTTCAACATCACTTTGGACCAGCACATCTTTCACAACAGAATTAGGAACATAAGAAGTTATTTTGGAAATGCAACACATAAGTCTTGAAGGCTTTCAGTGCTTTGACAAAAGCATATACTTGTTTCTCTAGAATATTCTATTTGAGCTCAGCATCTCTCAGGACTTTGCTTAAAAATGCAACTGGATTCTCCTTATTGTCTTCATTTTTCTGCAACAACACGATAGCAATAGTAGTGGAGGATGCAAATCATAATACTTAGAAGCCCTTTTAATAGTCTCATCTAATCAAAACCGGGGCTTCCTGCAATGCTTCCTTTATTCTAACAAATGTGTCTCTTGTTTCCTTATCCCATTTCACTTCTCCATTTTTTTTCAACATATCTATTATATTTCTCATGATCTCAGCATAATTAGGCACAAACCTCCTCAAAAATTTTATTTTTCCCAGGAATCTCTCTATATCCTTCTTGCTTCTGGGTAAAGGAATGATCTGAATGACTTCCACCCTTGCTAGATCAATATTTTCTCCTTGTTTAGAAACCATGTGACCCAATAATTTACCTTCTTCTAAGGCAAACAAACATTTCTTGGGATTTAATGGCATACCCAACTTTCTGCACTTTTAAAAAAAAAAATTGCAAATGCTCCAAGTGTTCATCATCTGACCCTGAGAAAAATGTTACATCATCCAGATATATAACTACAAACCTTTCACGAATGAAGGCTATGTCCATGGACCTTTGAAATCTTGCACTTGCATTCATAAGGCTAAATGGAATCCTTGCATACATGACGGTGCCCCATGGCATAGTGAAAGTATTCTTATTCTAATCTTGTTTTTCTACTTCTACCTGATTATACCCAGAAAATCCGTCAACCATAGACAACCTATGAGCTCATGTCACCTTATGTAAGACATAATCCATTTTCGGCAAAGGATAATTATCTTTTAGAGATGCTCGGTTAAAGTTCTTGAAGTCTACACATAGTCTTATCTCTCCATTCTTCTTTCTTATAGGGACCAAATTAGAAACCCACTCTGAATATCTAAGAGGGACTATAATTTTCACTTGCACTAGTTTCTTCACTTCTCTTTTGTTTGGAGCTAACATCAATGGGTTGATCTGTCTGCATGTTTTGAGTCCTTCCTGCAATGTAATATGTTGAATAATGCTTTTTTCATATGTTCTCAGGTCTTCATATGACGTGGAAAACACATCAATATATTTCTTAAAAAGATCAATGTATCTTTCTTTATAGTTTTTGGGAACACCTTTGAATAATTTCACTATTTTGGGTTCTTTCTGAGTTCCCAAATTACAATATTCCATCTCTTCTTCTTGATGTGTTTTATTTGAATCAACAACAAAATCATTATCATCGAGTAATATTTCAAGGGGAACCAACCATTTAGGGAGCACATTATCTTTCAATTGGATTATCTTTTGCTCACCTACTAACTGCTTAAGGTTACTCACTTTTTCTTTCTACTCTGATTGTTCTTCCTCTTGGTCTATCTCAGCTTCTTCAAATTTTCCAATCATGGTCAGGAACTGAGTTATCTGTTCATCATCATCAAACAGCTGTCGATGTCTCACATTATCAAGCATATAAGGTCTATGCCTAATTTCAATCTCATACCTTAACCTTGGATTTATTTGAGGTTTGGAGGTGTTGGCTACAACTTCTAAAGAATCAGGCAATCTATTCTCCTCCCTTAGAATAAACTAAAGATTGAATGCTTCAAAATAGCTTTCTACTAGATCCCACACTTCATTCCTATATGATCTCAATCTCGGATGCTTGGTTTGACAATGGTTTTAATCTGCCTTATTATCAATTCAGAGTCACCAAAAATTGAAATACATTGAACTCCCATTTGTTTAGAAACTTGAAGACTTGAGATTAAGGCCTCATACTCCACTAAATTGTTTGTTGAATCAAATTATAGTTTAAAAGAGAAAGGCATGAGGTTACCTTCTGGTGATATCAGCAAGAATCTAGCACCTGCCCCTCCTTGGAGTAGGCACCATCAAAGTAGCACTTCTAGATCTTCCTCGAGTGTACCTCATTATTTAAAACTACTGAAGAGGGATTCTTCCCCGTGTCTTTAGCAAATTTTTCATCTTCATGCAACATGAAACAAGAAATGTCTTATGTTTCTTGACAAACCTATAAATGGGGGAATTTCCTGCATCTTTCTTGGAGATAGTCTTCACAAAACTTGTTTCCCTGTACAACCTCCTTTCTTGCCCATTAAAAATGGGTATGATAGCATAAGAGAAATATAATTTTAATACACCTCCCAAATTTTCTCCCCAAGATCTTGACAAGAGCATTCCAAACTCGGCGAGGATGTCAGCGACCACTATATCCATGACTATGCTCTTTGCTGGGATTTGTGCCAACGAAAACTGCTACATGTTTAATTAACCCAAAAAATTTCACACTTTTGGATCAAATGAATACATATCCCTATAAGGTTGGGTAATCTGCAGGTGAAGTTCATTTATAACAGATAATGGCATGAGATTATGGGATGCTCCTGAGTCCAACATGAAATTATATAGAGTATAATCACGAAGAAACATAGAAATATAGAAATGTGGAACAGAGGGATATATTTCTTCTACATGAGGAACAAAGGTGACCACTGGATTTTCTTCTGCTAAGTTCACTATGTCACTTATGTCTTCCACCTGTGTGATATTAATAAATTCTGAAATTTCTTTCTTGTAAGTTGGTATTTTGGCTAATTCTAGAAGAGGCACCTGAATTTTGACCTTCTCCAATTCTTTTGTCAAATTGAAAGCATGAGTTTGCTTAACATTATTTTCATGTTCTACTTCACTCTTTGTAGAATTTGATTCTTGTTTAGGTACATGAACAACTCTCTCCAAGATATTAGTGTCAACTGATTTGTTCTAGGAAGATTCACTCTCGTGCACATTTTTTCTAATAAATGAATTTACAAGTTGTTTCTTATTACTAACATGTTTCGTAGGGTCCTTTTGTATCGGAGTCGCCATTGGAGGAGGAATGGAACCTTGTTGTTCACCTTCATTTTCTTGTAGTCTTGATCTCTTTCTAGAACTAAAATAATAATTTTTATGTAACTCAGCTTGCATGAAATATGTGAATTGCCTACAGTCTTCATCCATTTCAACTTGATCAAAAAAAACTTCAGCTTCAAAATATTCTCCCTTGCAATCTTCCTCTTCATCCTCTTCTATTGCATACATAGGAGATACTTGATCCTCGACCTCCCTTTGGTCATTGTATGCTAGCTCTGTGGGTGTTTGTTCTATATACAATAGTGCTTGAACCTGGTCTTGATCTCCTCTTTCCCTGAATTTGCAAGGGATGTCTTCTGAATTAAGGGTTAAACCCCCCTTAGTTTTCTTGTACTTGTATTTGGGAGTTTTTATTTTCCAGTTCCACCTTACCTAGCTTATTTTTCAAAATTTTCATCACCTTTTCCATACCTTCAATCCTTATATCTTGCGATGACTCTTCTTTTTCCTTCCCCTTCTCTTGGACTGGTTGTTTCCCTCTCGCCTTTCCAACTATAGTCATATTAGCTTCAATTTCTAAAGAATTTATCTGTATCTCTTCAAGAGTAGGGGCTCTTCTCTGGCTCAATGTAAAGCTAAAATTAGCTTCAAAATCCCTAACAAAACTACCTTTCCTCCTACACGGGGGGGCTTCAACTGTGCATGTAAACTATTGTATAGTTTTTTGAATATTTTTACAAACTCAGAAATGTTTTCACTAGGCTTTCTTTTAATTGCATTAAACTCTGTAAATGAGTAACCATGTTCTCTCTTCTCTCCCTATCCCTGAGTGAATTGAGTTTCTAATGCGTCCCGATCATTTACGGAATCATTTGGTAAACCTTTGAACTAGGTGTTCTACATTTAAATTCTCAGCAAAACTAGGAAACAAGGGTAAATGTTGTTTTGCAATTACATCATCTTCTCCAGTGAAATGATGAAGCAATATGAGGTATTATTAAGGCATGGAATTCATTGGTTGTGGAAGATTTATTAGTGCATATCTATCTGTTAAGAAAGCTGGTGCTGCCATATTAACAACTTGGTTAAATGCTCCTTGGGTGGTTGAGGTTGATGAACCTGCTATAAAAGTGAATGAAGGTTGAGGTAACACTGATATTGGGTTACACTGATGGAAAATAATAGAGGTACCAACAACTATATTTGGTTGATATTGAGTGGAGGTAAAAGAAACAAACTTGAAGAAATGTTCTTCTAACTGAGGTTCTTAAAATAAATTGGTGTGGAAGGGGTATCTTGTTCCATGAAAGGGAGTTCCTTGGAAATATCTTCCAAGAAAGGGTTATGAGAATTGCTGCCAGGAACATGCAATGTAAGATCATGTATTAAAGGAGTTTCAACTTTCTGAGCCTTTTTAGAAACCAATCTTTCTAGATCTGGCAAAGTTGGGACTATCTGCTGTGAGGTATCTGACCTCATGTGAGGCCTTTTGGAAGCCAGAAATTTAAAATAACAAACACAGCCGAATATTTCCTCCTCACTAAATAACCAGAGGAAAGAATACAAAAAACCCAGGGCAAATAAACTTTGTTTCTTTGTCCCTGACAATAGCGCCAGAAAATGTGGTATCTCAAGAAACAGTTCCTTGGTTGTGGTAAGGAATCAATGCTAAAGACATTTTATAAATGTATGTCACACTTACGATATCAAAGGGCCCCTGTTTAACACATTTGAAATCTAATTAATTAATACCCTCAATAATCTGATATAATGAAAGCCTTCACAATGCCATAAATTGTTGATACTTGAATGAAATAAAAAGAAGAACTGTAAGAGAAACTCAAAATGATATGCTAAATAAAAAGAATCTACCACTTTTAAGATTCATGGGAAATCATGGAGAGAGAGGAAACTCAAAATAATATGTTGTAAAAATAGAATATATTACTTTAAAGTTCCCTCAAGAGTTTGCGAAAATAGAAGAGATGAAGTGAAGGAGAAAAAATTTAGGTGGTTTAACTCTTACTCATAGATGTAATTAAGAGACCAGCTGCTACTTCATTCAAAGAGGAATGAACATAGAGAGAACCTGGAAAGACATATCAACATCAAGAGGTGCAGGAAACTTCATCTTATTTCATTAATTTCTCAGAAAATTCAGTACCAAATTAATAGTAATCCAGAGGTCCAAAACTCGAAACCCTTTTTCTTTATTTCTATCTACTTAAATACATCACAGTGGTTCATAACTCCTTAACTTCTTGAAACTATTTGACTACATAAAATACTGAGATTAATTATGCAATCATACTTGAAAAAACATATTAAAACTGGAAATATGTTCATTTTACTGAATCTGATGTTGCTGAAGTGTCCTCCTAAAGTGTTGAGGTGTCCTTTCTGGTTAAGATGCAGTGGTTGCACAACTTTGTAATGACGCCTCAGTGCTTGCTTAACCCATCTATCATAATCCCAATAGGGCTATTATACACTCTTCTGCATGACTTTACCTATGCCCCTGTGCTTCAAATGCGGTCAATCATATCACCTGCTACCCCACTTTGCCTCTTCTACTTTGATCTGCGTCGGGTCACTTACCCGAGTTCTTATGCCGCATTCTTCTTTCCTTTGTTATCAAGGAATTTCACTGGCTTTACGTTGTAATCCTCCTTCTTTCCTCTGTTGCGATTTAACACATGAATTCCTTACCTCCGAATTTGAAGACCTTAGGAGTTCTCTTTTGAAGCCACATCACATCCGCTCGACATCGCACTTCACATGCCATTGTTTTCAACTTTTCCTTAGCACTTATCTTCTAAAACATGTGATGTGTGCGATGCGATCGCGTCCCACCTAGCATCACACATCGCACTTCAGCAACTTTAACATGAACCCTTTGTGCTATCTTTTAAAAATTTCGATTTGCAAATGCGATCGGGTCCCACCGTCACCGCATATCGCACTTCGGTGAATTTAACTCTTACCTCTACACTTATTCGTTAAAACTTGCTATTTTTGACTTACGATCGGGCCCCACTGCATCGAATATCGCACTTCGGTGATTATAAAGAAAACCCTTTTCACTTGACTTTTAAAACTTGTGACGTATGGTATGCGGGCCAGGGCCACGTCATCTACCATTTCAGCTTGCCATGTCATTGACACGTCATCTTCCATGTCAGCTTGCCACATAATGGCCACATCATCTACCACATCAGCTTGCCACATCACCACCACGTTATTGTCACATAAGCTTGCTACACCATCACATATCACACTTCGAAAAATTTAACATTTACCTCCTGTTCATATCCTTTGAAACTTGGTATTGGCGGTTTGCGATTTAATCTCTGTCGTCTATCTCTCTGCTCCAGTTCTGCGCTTTGATCTCAACCGTCCATTTTTCTATTTGCGCCTCCTCCAAAACTCTTAATTGTTTAAGGTAAATATGCCCTTTTTCTTCCTTTTGGAAATTACCTTGTTTTCTCCACGGTGTAACCCTCTTGAGCTGATTCGGTGTCCCGCTGTGCTGGTCCCTCTCGAGCTTGTGAATGAGCCTAACTCGACCCTATTCAGTGTGTAATGGTCTGAACATGCACATTAGTCTAGATCTTGAACTATTTTTTGTGTGAATGAGCCCGACTCAAGCACCTTCACATCTCATCATGTAACGTTAATGTACCAATATATAAATAAAAATTCTTCTATCACACACAAAATTTTACATTTTCTATCATATATGATTTTTTGGTGTTTTGAAAAATATTTCAAAGGTAAATGAAAATGAGCCACAACAAAAGGAATACATGTTTTGTTTGGCCTTTGATGAAAATCAAGAGCTTATGAACAAATTTGTAAAAAATCATTGATTTTTCTACAAACTTTGAATTTGATGAGGCCCTCGCCTTAGCCTTTGGTTACATGGACCAATGGGAGAAAGCATTAGGATCCAACCTACAGAACGATATTACTGGGATATCAAGTTTTTATAGGTTTAGAAATGTAATTTGTTGAGAAATATTTAATATGTAAGGGTCAGTGACGTCAAATACCATTATTCATTTTAATTGAATTTGAAATATAAGGAAATTTCAAGTGTCACTATCTCACATGAAAATTTCAGTGAAATAGAATGGGGAAGTGTTATACTAATAATCATTAACCATTTTCATTTCATTTTTAACAAGTGAATTGTAGAAGATGGAATGTTGGGCACAACAACAACTCATAGCCAATCAACCCATTTTAGCCCTCACGTGAATTTTCAAGTGAAGCCATGGGGAATCTCATTCCACTTAAATATCTAAATGTGGAGTATCATTTCACTATAATTATTTTCAAATGAAGTGGGGTTTGGGTTAATGTCGAACAACACCCTAACCTTGTACAAAATCTCCCTAAAATGGCAAGATGACCAACAATAATGGTTTATATATGTTTTTTATTTTATGTATTTATTTATTTAGTTTGTGTGATTTTTTTTTTTAGTTTGTAATATATTTTATTTAAAAACAACACTAACTAGTTATTTTTTGAAAATTTGCAAAATATTTCTATTTTATTTTGATTTTAATTTTTAATTGTAGTTTTATAATTTTTATTATTACAATTTTTAATTATTATATGTTTTTTAAGTCGTGAGTGTTAGCTCAGTTGGTTGAGTTCCCATCATTAAAGCACATTTTCAATTGAGAGATCACGAGATCAATTATTTCAACCCTCTTGTGGTTAGGCTCCATTGTTGAGTTAGCAGGAAGTGTTGGGTGGATCTACCTAGTTAATATGTGATCAATATCTATCTACCTAGTATAAACCTGGTATAATATGTGATTGATGTGGATCTACCTAGTATATGTGATCAATATGTATCTACATAGTATAAATGTGGTACAATATGTGACCCTAAACCACACAAAAAAAATATTTATTATCTATTTTTGTTTAAATTGTTCATATATGAAAAAAATATTGTTAATATATGTGTTACTTATTTATTTATTTTATGATTGTGTCTGTAATAATGCATATCTCTTTGAGAATTAAGTTATGATAGGATTTCCCATTGTTGAAATAATAATGTTGGTCTTTTTAGACCATGGTTTTAAAAAAATTGCAATTAAACATGTTGGTCTTTTATTCCTATAAAAAATTAAACATGTTATTTGTAACATTATGCTATTATTTGAATGATCATTTTGAGATTTTTTTTCACGAAATTACTAGTTGTGAAGCCAACATTTTCAAAAAAACTGTAATATTAACTGTGGGAAAATTACAGTGTTGTCACTAGCATTAGTGTCCATTTTGGAGATCAATTTTAATGTATTTATTCATAATTGTATTGGTTTTCAAGATCATGATTTCAAACAAACTGTAATCCTAACTCTAAAAAAATATAAAGCCAATGCTGTGAGGAACATCTTCTGATTCATAGTCAATTTTAAAAATTTTGTTTGCAATTACAAGGATTTGAAGCCATGGTGGAAAATTCTTGTTACATTTGGTTGAAAAAGGGGTGCTACCAACAACACTATTTTTTTAATCAGAGGTTTATTTTGGTGTTTTTAACAAAAAAAATGGGTTTGAGAGCTACATTTCTTGTTTTGATTTCATATTCATCTCTAAATTGATAACTATGTTAAATGTAACAATATCTGATCCCATCAAGGATTATTTGAGGGTGTGGAGTGTATAGACCCAACCTCCAAGATAATTGTATTGGAATGGGATTATTAACATGTTTCTTCTTTCAAACACCTTAATTCTCTAACATCACCATCATATTTTACTCATCAAGAGGTTTGTGATCATATAAACTTGTGATCATATTTTACTATTGCTAGAACATATTTAATGAACTATAGAGTTATCAGAGTTATATTGTAGCATCACTTTAGGCTTAGGATGACATTGTATAGTTGATAGACTGGAGTGGGAAGCACTGAATATCCCATGGAAATGTAGCTCTGAATTTCCATTGGATCTTCTATGGGTTCTCTCTCCTTTGGAAACTAAACTTGAAACAATATAGTAGAATTGAAATGAAAATAAACCTACATGGTCATTACAAAAATTCAATACTACCACCAAGAGTGTAAGGATTTGTCATAACCTAGTTATGGATTTTTGAAGAACTTAATTATGTAAATTTGAATTGGAACCAAATATATTTAACTATTTTAAGTATAAAGAAGAAACATACGAGTGTCATTAGTCTATGGTTAGGGAAGGTATCCAAAACCTCGCGATGACAAGGATCGTAAAGGTATTGAAAGCGATGAGGTTTGTGTTTCACTTCATCTAGAATACATTCAATGATAGACGAGGACTGAAATTTTCGACAACGCCCTGTGCCCCTAAGATTCTACCTTATTGCATCCATATCCCAAGTGAAAAAGGAATGAAAGAATGGAGGTTATTGGTAAAGGCAATATGATATGACAACCTACATTACTATGAAGAGAGCTTCACATTTGGATGAATTTTAATTTTCTCTTGATTGACTAAAGTGCCTAGAAGTATGGTGATACTGGACATGATGCCAAGGTTATCGAAACCAAAATGGTGACAAGGTCACATAAATTTATTTTATTTATAGTCAGTATGAATATTCACCAAGTAGAGATTTCAAAAAAATTTATGCTTGTGGTCTACCAATTGTAAAAATTATGTTTACTTTATTGATTAATTGTAAATCATTTAATTAGGTTAATTTTATTGTTAATTTTATATTTGTTGGAAATTATTTTAAATATAGTTGAAAGTTAATTTTGGATTTATATCTTATATTAGATTTATATTTCTCCATTTACTTTTTTTTAAGCACATTAATACAATTTTATTAACACTAGAATGTGGTTGATATATATGAAAGCATATAATTATAGCTAACAAAATATTAATAATAATAATTAACTAATATTACTATTATAATTAATAATAATAATTTATATTACTAGTTAATATATTAATTTTAGTATTATAAAGATTAATGAATATTAATAAAACAATTAATATAATATAAATATTGTTATTGAAAACTTCTCAAAACTTGTGTATTTTGATTGGAGAGCCTAGTCAATTTATAGATACTTAATTTCATTTATCTCTTGGACCTAGCCAATTTAGTCCCCCTAACATATAACTGCTAATAACTTAATTTTATTAATTTTTAATAATTTTTAATTTTGAATTCAATTACCTTCATATTCTCTCAGACTTTGGCATAATATTGAACTGCTAGTCTTAATTATTTATACATTCCGGACCTGCACTCTTCCTATACTATGCTAATCTTCCTCCTCTTGAACATGGGTGATGTAATATTCCTACTTAACTTGAGCTAAGAGGAATATAAATTTTTGTGTCATTTTCTGTTGCATGAATAAATGAATAAAGGAGGGCATGTAAACTCCTGAAAAGAATGAATAAATCAATGCCCATATGAACAAGGATAAATCTTGGCCATGTAAATGAATCACTTGTAGGTCTAAAAGGGGTTTGAGATATGAGACTGGGTCAACCTTGACCAAATCTACAGCACTATCTAGATACAATGTACCTCATGAAGGCACAATGCAGTTCTAGAAGGAGGCCCCTCATGTGAAAGGAGCTAACTCATCAAGGTGGTTTAGGGTTAGTCAAGGCTTTCATCTTATAAAAGGAAGGAAAAGGTAGCAAGAGAGGGTGATTGATTATGCATATTTTTTGAGTATCTTTTTTGTTTAGACCATTACCATTCTCTATTGTTTAGCTGAGAATTGTGCTACTTAGCACTTGTGGATTCCTATGCAGGGATTCTGTCTCTTCCCTTGAGGATCTCTTGGAGGAGTCTTGTTGCTTTGATCCACTATCTGGCATTTGGCCAAGCTCTACTTCCAACTACAACACAGATCTAGTGAGGGTTTGGTTGCTTTTGCAAGATGCGGCAAGTGGAAACTCTAGATCTTCTAAGATCTAGACTCTACTAGTGCCTCTTCTCAGTGAGTGTGTCTTTTATCCTCGTGGAAGAGTGCATTAGCTGTAGAGCTTCAAATTTGTATCTTGGCATCAGGCCAACTTAGTTATTGAAGCTACAATGCAGTTTCCCTTCAGGGACTGCGTTATTTTCAGTGGAGGTTTTGTAGGGTGTTTTGATCCCATTTTTTATGAGAGATCTCTGTTGTTGGGCTTTGCCTCTCACTTTGGTGATCCATGGATTGGCTTGCTGATCCATGTTCTATATAGATCTGATATGTTTCTAATGTAAAATCTTCAGAAATTTCTGAATAATATTGCAGATCTGCTACTTAAAACTCGGATCTACTCTTTGTATTGCATGATTTGGTCAAAACCGTAAGGGGATATTGTAATAGAGCCTTTCTAGTGTACATATCTAAAATGGATCTAATCTTTTGCATACATATCTACTCTATATATAAAGTGTAACATTCAACTATTGCAGCTCCATTAAATAATGTTGTTAACCCATTTTGTAGTATATACATGTGTTGTAGCCTTCTTTTCTGAAGATTTCCTTCTTTCTTGTCCTCCAAATTCTGTTGTATAATGTAAGAGCTTCAATATAGATATGATTTGTTGCTACACATTCAAAGGATGATCTGATTTAATGGCCTCCTCCTCATGCTCTCCAAGACTGTATTATTTCTGAAGCAGTTTATTGTACATAGCGGCAGCCCCTCTCATTGGGTGTTTTTAAGCTATACTAGCTTGTGGGAGATTTGTTTAACCCACCTATTTTGATTTGTTTTTTCTCTCATTTAAGATTTATATCTTAGATGAGTTGATATAAGGGATCCAGGAGCTGCAAACTCATTTCAGTGCACTAAATTCTCAGAAGTGCATTATTTTAGCAGGCTTCCTGTGTGAATCCCATTTTTGGATATTACAGTGGTATCATAGCTTCTTTCTTGGCACAGCCTGTGATTTCATTGGAGAACCATAGCCATGCTGAAATCAGAAGAAGATGATCCTCTTACTGAGAGGGATAAGAGGTATCAGAACAAAAGTCACAAGAAGTTTGATTACACCACTGATGATCAAGACAAGGGTAAAGCCCCTGAGACTGCAAGTGATAAAGAAGGAGAAGGGTTTTCAAGAACTCTTTTGGTGGCCATGAAAGATCTTGCTGGAGAGATCAAAGAGATGAAAATAGATAGGATGAAGGAATCTCCTCGGAGATTTCATCCTGGGGAAAGCTCTGGCATGTCTCACCATTGGAATGGTCAACCAGTGAACTAGCCACAAGCTCCACAAGTTCCACAACGCTATACTATGCCTACCTTTTTGGTTGTGGAGAATGAAGGGCCACAAGAGCAAGCATCCCTTAGAGACTACTTTGAGGAATATGAATCTTAGAATCAAAGATTCAAGGAACACTTGAGTTTTCAAGAGTTTTTTCACATCAAGGACAAAAGAAGACTAAGGCATCAATATAGAGATGGTGGATTCTTTCAGAATCATGATAGACATCACTCTATGGCCATATTTGTGTTCCCCAAGTTTGATGGGTCATCCACCAGTTCTACCAAGGCATGAGTAGAAAAGTTGGACACCTACTTTTAGTTAAACAAAGTCCCTGAGATTGATGCAATCACGGTTGCATCACTGCACTTTGCTGGTGAAGCACACAATTGGTGGTTCCATGGGTTGTCTACTTTGGGCCATGCCAATGTGACTGCATATTCTGCATTCACTAGAAGACTGGTGCATAGTTTTGACAGAAACGATCCAGAAGCACCTTTCATGAGCCTTGCAAAGTTAAAACAATCAGGAAATGTAGAAACTTATATCTTTGAGTTTTTGAGATTATCTATTTTGGTTCCTGATCTGTCTGCAGCAAGGAGGGTGTACATGTTCATCGATGGCTTGGATGAACCTTTACATGGGCTTGTTAAATCTACCAAGCCCATCACTTCGCATGATGACATTGAGAGGGCTAGAGACCTCCAAGATGCCTTGCCAAAAGAAAAGCCAACTTTCATAATAAGGCCCCTCACCCTTCTAAAGGGAAGTAAGAGAAAGCTTCTCCTTCCAAGGAGAGATTGTTCAAGAAGCCTCTTGATATTGAAGTCAGGAGGGAGCTGAGAAAGAAGAGACTATGTTTCACTTGCTAAGAACCATGGGCACCGGGACATAGATGTGTTGCTGGGAAGGCACACTACATAGAAGTCTTCTCAGATTTTGAGGAGGAAGAAGAATGTGATGAACCAAGAAGAGGTCACAATGTTGACAATGTTGAGGGAGATCCAACACCATATGGAGATGGAAATGGAACCTTTGCTGCAATAGGAGGAACTCTTGCATCTTTGAGAGGAGTACCTAATTACTTTACCTTAAGAGTACAAGTTTCAATCATGAATCAGAGGGTATCTGTACTTATTGACAGTGGGGAAACTGACAACTTTATTGATACTCATCTTGTGCAGAGGAGAGCAATCCCCACTGATAATTTTGGGGGATTCTCTATTTTCGTCCCAGGAGATAGGACAATGCAATGCATACACTATGTCCCATCACTTTCAGTTACCATGGGGTCCTACACTTTGGTGGATCACTTTTTTGTAGTTGACATACCAGACACCAACATCATTTTGGGTGTCCAATGGTTGATTACATTGGGGAAAGTCACTACTGATTGAAAGGCCTTGCAAATGGAATGGGTGGACATGAACAGTGGCAAACCTCAAAGGATCCAAGGCATGCACACTTATCCCTCACCTAGCACTTCCACACAAACAACAAAGATGGATTTGCACAGTGGAAGCAAGGATCTCATAGTCCCTTTTCTTATGTTCATGAGAACTCTGCATGGGACATTCCTGTCTAGTGGAAAACCACTAGGGAGGCCACCAGATTCATATCTTGCGGGGGAAGTCTCACATAGTGCTACTCCAAACTTAGATCCAAGAGGGATTGGTGCAAGGGAAGACCAGCTACAGTGCTGGGAGGCTTGGGACAGCTCAAGAGTGAGGGGGATCTTCTCCCTTCACCACTATCACCCCCTCTCATTTCCATATATTCGTTGTGGGGGGAAGATAATGGGAGGATCAACCTTCCAACACACATATTTGGAATGAGGAATGTCAAAGAAGAGATTAGCAACATGACATATACTTCCATGGAGGTCTCATCAACGCTGTCATTGTTGAGTAGTGTGGATCTGCAGTGGAAATCTCAACTGCTTGTAAAATATTTCAAAGATCTCCACACCTGTATGATACTAGATGACCTGTAGCAAGGAGAGGGCTACTTAGTCCAAGGGGGAGTCATCTAATTTCATGGTAGGATCTTCCTCTTTAGAGATTCCAAGCTCAAGCAGAAGATACCACAAAGGGCACACAAAGAATTCTTTCTCACCCATATGCAGTCCATGAATATCTACAGCCTGATCATGAGGAGCTTTGATTGGGGAGGGATGAGAGAGTATTTACATCAGCACTTTCAAGAGTGCATTAGCTATGAGGAATTGGTACAACTAATGGACTTTTTGCAAGATTCATTTCAGCCAGTCCTTCCTTCTTTTGAGAGAAGGGAAATGCCCATGCACAACTCCATGTGTATGAGGAACTATGATGGTAAAGGATCTGATCATGCAAAGCCAGTTTTATTTTCTAATCTATCACATTATTTTACCATGTTTTTGTAGGATATGACTCCTAAAGGGAGTGAGAGATCATGTGGGTCTCATGGCTTTTGGAGGGCAAATAGAAATTTTGAACTTGGTCACTCCCTTGTTGTGCATAGGGAGATTCCTTTTTATGATGGGTGCTTCCCAAAGGCAACAAACATATCCGACATGTTTAGATATGTTAATATGGATCATGCAGAAAATGTACGGTGGGAATTACACTTGCCACAACTTGATCTAATGCAGGCAGGAGATGCACTGCGCTAGCATCACATGTGGGACTTTGACCCACCTCTTCAAGCTCACATTTCTACTTTCATATATGTAGTATTGCTTCCATACTTGGATGACATAGTTGTACTATTTATGGGATTGCATAGAGGGAGGATGGGTATTTTGTATGTACCACATGGATTGGAACATCTCTGTGTGCCTCATGCTACATGGTTTAGAGAAGGCATTGCTCTAGCCATGTTTACTTTTGTTGAGTTTTTCACTCCTTGTGCGATGGACTATGCACATCTTATGGTAACCTTGGAGGAACAATTAATGATGTGTTGGCTTGGTGAACACTTGGTTTATGAGGAGGACTTGATCCTTGAAGGTATCACCAATGGAGGAGGGGGAACACTGTAGCACTCACCCTATCAGTTGCTTGAGGACAAGCAACATTTTGAAGGGAAGGACTGTAATATTCCTACTTAGCTTGAGCTAAGAGGAATATACATTTTTGTCTCATTTTATGTTGCATGAATAAATGAATAAATAACGGCATGTAAACTCTTAAAAATAATGAATAAATCAATGCCCATATGAACAAGGATAAATCTGGGCCATCTAAACAAATCACTTGCAAGTGTGAAAGGGGTTTGAGATATGAGACTGGGTCAACCTTGACCAAATCTACAGCGTTTTCTAGATATAACGTACCTCATGAAGGGACAACACAGTTCTATAAGGAGGCCCCTAATGTCAAAAGGAGCTAACTCATCAAGGTGGTCTAGGGTTTGTCAAGGCTTTCATCTTATAAAAGGAAGGGGAAGGCAACAAGAGAGGATGGTTGATTATGCATATTTTCTGAGTATCTTGTCTATTTAGACAAATACCATTCTCTACTGTCTAGCTGAGAATAGTGCTGATTAGCACTTTTGGATTCCTATGCAGGGATTGTGTCCCTTCCCTTGAGGATCTCTTGGAGGAGTCTTGCTGATTTGATCCACTATCCGAAATTTGGCCAAGCTCTACTTCCAACTGCAATGCACATCCATTGAGGGCTTGGTTTCTTTTGCAAGCTGGAGCAAGTGGAAACTCTATATCTTCTCAGATCTAGACTTTACTAGTGCCTCTTCTCAGTGAGTGTGTCTTTTAACCTCCTGGAAGAGTGCATTAGCTATAGAGCTTCATATTTGTATCTTGGCATCAGGCCAACTTAGTTATTCAAGCTACATCATAGTTTCCTTTCAGGGACTGCGTTATTTTTATTGAAGGTTTTGCAGGGCGTATTGATCCCATTTTTTATGAGAGATCTCTAGTGCTGGGCTTTGCCTCTCACTTTGGTGATCCATGGATTAGCTTGCTGATCCATGTTATTTATAGATCTGATCTGTTTCTAATGTAAAATCATCTTCAAAAATTTATGAATAATATTGCATATCTACTACTTAAAACTCAGATCTACTCTTTGTATTGTATGATTTGGTCAAAACCCCAAGGGGATCTTGTAATAGAGCCTTTCTAGTGTACATATCTGAAATGGATCTGATATTTTGTACATAGATCTTCTCTAGATCTGAACTGTAACATTCAGTTGCTACATCTCCATTAAATAACGTTGTTAAGCCATTTCACAGTATATACATGTGTTGTAGCCTTCTTTTCTGAATATTTCCTTCTTTCTTGTCTTCTACATTCTGTTGTATAATGTAAGAGCTTCAATATAGATCCGATTTTATGTTGTAAATTAAAAGGATGATCAGATTTAATGGCCTCCTCCTCATGCTCTCCAATACTGCGTTATTTCTGAAGCAATTTATTCTACATAGCTGCAGCCCCTCTCATTTGGTGTTTTTCAGCTAGACTAGTTTGTGGGAGATCTGTTTAACCCACCTAGTTTGATTTGTTTTTTCTCTCCTTTTGGATTTAGATCTTAGATGAGCTGATCTAAGGGATCCAGGAGCTGTAAAATCATTTCAGTGCACTCAATTCTCATAAGTGCTTTATTTTAGCAAGCTTGCTGTGTAATTCCCATTTTGGGATATTACAAGTGAGGTGTTCAAGGCTCTTGAATAAAAATACACAGGTTTCCAGAAGTTTTGAAATATGTTATGTTTCTGATTGTGGAAACCTTCACACCTTAATAAATATTTTTAGTTAAATAATTCAATTTTATTTCAGTGGTTATTAATTAATTAATTAATTAATTTATGCTAATAAATGTCTTTAGAGGGTGGAATGATGTATTTTTTTTTTCATTGGAGAATAATATTTTCATGAGTTTTACCAATTTGAATGACACAATAGATGAAAATTTTATTTGGATTTTAAATTAATGGGAAATGTATCATATTGTATGCTTATATTTTAATAATTAAAAATATTTTTTAGCAAGAATAAATAATTAACTTGATCTAAATGACATCCTTCTTGATAAAAAGTAAAATACTATGAATTTGTGTTTTCCCAAATGTAGTTTCCCAGTCCTTTTGAAAGTGCACAATTTCGCCAAAGAGGGTTAACTCAATAGCCGATCAAAGTAAAGTGAAATCTCTAAAAAATAAGAAATCAAAGGTTAAAATCCCCATGGTTTTGATCCATTTTACCTAGAGGATTACAAGCCGTAGACCCCCAGAGGATTACAAGTAGTTACGTTTTAGGGTTGGGTTCCTTTGAGATAAGAAAATAAATGTACACTATGAGGAAGGTGTATCATGTCACAATATCTAGATATTTCACTT
Source organism: Pinus albicaulis (assembly GCA_034641835.2). Lineage (NCBI taxonomy): Eukaryota > Viridiplantae > Streptophyta > Pinopsida > Pinales > Pinaceae > Pinus > Pinus albicaulis. The sequence continues at coordinate 692,909,659 of CM076581.1, forward strand.
TTCAAAATCACAACATAAATGGTATTCAACATGTCAAGAGAGAAACATATTGTTAACTATATGGGATCCCCTTGAAAAAAGGGTTTAATTTGGTTATTATGATTTAGATTAATAATTGAAATTGATTAGTTTATGTAACTAATATAATAATTAGTATAATTTTATTTAGAAGTATTTTAAGGATAGATAAACATGCAAGGAAATGAGAAATATAAATATCATGGGACATAATCCACTAGCAAAAGAGGGAGAATCATTGAGGTAACCACAAGGTGATTTTCCTTCATCAATTCATAAGTTAACCTTTGGTGTAATAAGTGAAGGATCCTTTAGACCTTCGATGTGACTCGATGGTGGCTACTTACATGAAATTTCGAGTGTATTTATGCCTACAATTTGGTGGAGAGTGATAGTCAATTCTTCATTTCCCAACATAAATTAAGTGGAACAAATTAGTGTATTCCCATCCTATCAATGAGTTATAAATGTGGTTTGATGTTTCCCATTTATATTTCAAGGTAGATTTACTATGTTTTTATGTATTAATGAGGTGAGGACATTTATATACATATTTATAGTGACTGGTAAATTGAACAAGTATTCATGATAGTGAGATAAGCATTAAGAAATTTTGTTGCAGGATTACAAAACTTTTTTTTTTCATAGATGGGACTACTATATTCATTGGAAGTCCCTCCCTTGTGCTATGTGAGAATTTTTCCATAATACATATTCCTAAAATGAAAACTTAACATAGGTAGTGGTGGCTATACTCTTGATTTTTTTCTTGAATGTGGAGAAGATGATTTGTTTCACATATCATAATCACACATAGCCCTATGTGTCACATGTGCCAATTTTCGTTATTAAATGACGAAATGATTTGTAACAAATTGTATATTTATATATTGTAAGTTTCAAATTTTTCTCTCTATTTATTAGCAAAATAATTAAAATGAATTTAACTACATCTTAAATCTAGATTTAACAACCACGGGTACATAAGGAATACTTCTTAAATTAAAAATCTTAATAAACTATTCTGATACTTCTTAAAATTAAAATTTTCAGTACACTATACTAATACTGCAATAATGATCACTCTCGTAAAATTAAATTAAAACTCTCGTAAACAATTCCAAATTAAATTCTCACTCGAGTAATGATCTTTAGTACTTTTTGAAATTAAAACTATTTATGATAATCACTTGGTTCGACTCGAGTAATGGTCTCCAAGAATGGTGCAACTGGAGTAATGAATGATCGAATTAAAATTAAAACTATAGTAGCAACTGTAGTAATGATCTTCAGTTATGGTACAACTGAAGTAATGAACGACAGAGTTAAAATTAAAACTATAGTTGCAACTCGAGTAATAGTGAAATTAGAGTAATAAATGACAGGATTATATTGCAAGAGTTATAAGAGTTATATTATAACTTCAATGACTCATGACAGACATTGTACATATTTTAGTGTATTTATTGTAGCGTCACTTTAGGCTTAGGATGACGTTTTGTTTTATTTCAAATTATCTAAATAAAGAAACTCAAAACCTTCACTCAACAGATAGGTACATAAGCTGTAATAATTCTGAAATTAAAAATATGGCTAAACGATTCCAAACAAAATGCTCACTCATCCTTCTTAAATAAAAACTCTCTCTCGGTGAATGGGAATGCTCACCCATGCTTCTTAAAATGGTTCCAAACTGAGTTCTCTCTCGAGTAATGTTCTCACTCGACGAGAGTAATGTTCATCTATGCTTATTAAAATGGTTCCAAACGTAGTTATCTCTTATCGAAAATTTTCACTCAACTCGAGTAATTCTCACATATTCTTCTTAAAATGGTTCCAAATTGAGTGCTCTGTCAAGTAATGTTCCAAACTGAATGGTTCAACTACAGTAATGATCTCCAACCTAAACATATATATCCATGAAAGACAGAGTTATATTGGAAGACTTTATAGCTTCACCTTAGGCTTAGGAGGATGACGTTGTACAATTGATATAATGGAGTGGAAAGCACCGAATATCTAAGAAATAGGAAAACTAAGAACTGATCTAAGAAATGAAATCTTAACTTAAGCATCAAATGAGAATTCTATTTGGAAAATATGAACAGTTAATTTTAATAGAACTAGAAAAAAAACTTCAATCTTTTTCTATTTTTGGATATTTTACATGAATGAAATCTAAAATAAATAAAGTAAATTAATATAGAAGAATTTTAATTCTTGAAAGATAAACTCAAGAAGGAATAAAAGGAAGTGTTTAATATTAATCTAAAAATAAAATTAATCGATAAATTACTTTAAAGAAAATATTCTAATGAGTGGAAAATGAAAATTACAAGAAGGAAGAAAAGGAAATGTGAATTGAAGAAAGAATATCGATCTAAAATAAACCTATGCTGCATAGAAAGAAATCATCTTGAATGATTAACTTGAACTATGTTAGATTATTTTATGTCAGCAATTATCTCTAAAACATCTATCAATTTTACTTATAGATCTATTTGATGAAAGAATTAAAAGATCTATATAAATGACCACTAAATCTAAACAAAATATTAATTCAAGCCATAACTAAATACTATCAAAAAGAGGTATAACAAAATCCAATTAAACAAAAAATATCTAAATTAATTCTATGTAAAACAGAGCATCAAACTATCTCTAATTCTATCCGCAACTAAAACAAAGCATTCTATTCTACATTATATGAAAATAGAAGTATTAAACCTATCAATATCCAATCTAAATAACTACGTTGTGTAAAATTGAAAGGATGATCGAAATATAGAAAGAAAATAGATTATTCTTCCTAATGCGCAAAGGTAAAATGCTTGACTGATTTAAGATATATGACTATTGTGTTAGACAACTGTAAAACAAAGATTCATTCCATATGTCAACAAGATTATAATATCAATATAATTCATGAAATAGAAACACTTAAAGCATTAAACTTATGTGGAATACACAACATTCATCTTATGAAAACTAAACATTTAACTAATGAAAAACTTAGGAATTAATCTATGCATAAATTGAAAATTAAACTAGAAAGAAACAGAGATTTATGCTATGAAACCTTTTCTGTGCAGGGTCCCATTGCAATAGAATGGCTTGAAGAATTATGTGAGACTAATTATGCATCAGTGGTATTGAAATTCGCCTTCTCCTTGCATTAATAAAATAATGTTTCGCTATGTAGCAATATTACAAAAATTGAACTTATCTTCGGTTCAAAACAACCTGGTATTTAGAAAAAAACAAATTCACCTGTTTGAGATGATATCGCCTAAATATATTAATGAAAACAAGAAGTATAATTCTAAAGAGGACTGTGGTCTTCATATATTTCATTATTTTCTACGTGTAGATAAAATCGTGAGGATTCCAACTTCTCGTCTACTATTCTCAGCCTCGTGTTTGAATAATCCTTTGACCATGATCTTAGGAATTATTTTTCTTGATCTTGGACAGGTGAGTAGGAAAAAATCTATGTATGGATAATTTCAAAACTACTTATATGCTTCGCTCCTCTCCTTCATCTTCGGAACCTATCAAACAATGTTGGTAGCTGCAAAAAGGAAGATTAGCTACAAAATTGCATGCATTTTGTAGCTAAATAAAAAATTCGTTCACATAATAAGAAAATTAAAATATAAAAGAGAGATCATTTAAATGCCTTCCCAGACTTCAAATGTATCAATTAACACTGATTGGTTTTATGAATTATGTAAAAGAGGAAGGAAAAGTGGTGAGATAGATGTAAAAAATAAAGAGAGTATTAAGGCTCAATAGGTTGCTAGAAATTTTTTGCCTCATTAAGCCTCCCACTTGATCATGTTTGACCCAAAATTTGATTGGATATAGCATGATCATACGACTCATATTTGATTTATATTCGTACCATTCAAATCAGGGTGACAAGCACTACAATCTAGTCCTAATTTCACTTTTATTTGATGACTTTGATTTTTGAGAAATTTTCAAGCCCATTTGTATTTATGGATCCTCTCAGATCAAACACAAAGATAGATCATCCTCAAGGAACAAGTGGTGTAAAGGGTAGAAAATTATTTTGAGTTGATGGAACCACCCAAAGAATAGAGAATGCAAGGGGATCTAATGGAGAATTCCTAATCATATATGTCTACCCAGAATGGGTAAACAAACAAAGTAAATGGTAGCAAGAATGCTAAGTTAAATGTCATTGCAATGATGAAAATTAAACTAGAGAAAATTTACATGTATAAGAGTCGTTGCAAGGTATAATGAAGTGATGGAATCCTCTTAACACATAGCCAAAAACTTTGAAATAATAGGACATGATGCGTACATTCAAAGTCATGGCGGGTCAAAAGGAGGGATTTCATGGTGATAGAAAGATGCATCATGGACACCAACACGGAAAAGAGGTGTTATACTAGGGTATAAATGTGAAGGAAATATCTACTTCTCATGTTATTATGTGAAAATATAGAGTGGTTAATGGAATAACCTAATGGGAGCTAACTTAAGGATAAAAAATATTTCAAGAGGTTGAACAATTTTAATGAAAAAAAAATCCTTATATTTTTCACATTCCTTAAATGCAGAGGGTTTAGTGGTTAGAGGAGTCAAGATTGTTGTTAAAGAAGTGATTTCTAGGGTGGTGTGTCTGCCTGAGAAGATATGCACTAGTTTTACAAGAAATTATAAATCCCAACAACTACAACTAAATTCTTACTACAAAGTCATGAGGAGGTAAGGCATAAGGGAAGAGAGATTGGCAGAACATAACTGTTGAAGTTTTCAACAAGAAATGGTGAAATTAGCATCGAGAAACAACATGACGACAAACACACTAGTTTGGGATCATAGGTTCAAGTGATAGTCACATAGTGATGGGTCCAAGTGATAGCCACATAGTGATGGGTCCAAGAAATAGTCACACAATGACGGGTCCAAGTGATAGTCACACAGTGATGGGTCCTAGTGATACATTACTGCGTAATTTAATTTTCCCCTAATTAAATTGGATATTAAATTGTAATATTATCTCATAATCACTTGTAATAGATAACTGAGTGTGATAGACTCAGTTAGCTCACGAATTTCGAGTTATGGGTGGTTGGTGAGGCATGTAGAGTGATTCTAGTTGTATTAGGCTTCAAGTTGCAGTTAGTGCATTAGTTTAATGCATGAGAAATCAGTTAACTCAATCTAGGTGAGTTAAAGTCTGTCTAACTAGTTGTAACTGATTGTAGCACTAGCTAGAGGTCAAGTGAATTAAATTAGATTTAATTCACATGGAGTGATATGTCAAGTGACTGATGATTTTATATTAATAGTTGACGCATGTCACTTCTAATGAAGACTTAGTTCAGAGAAAGGTTAAAGGGAAGTTAAATATTAGTAGTATTTTTAACAAACTCCCTAGATATAGTTAAAACACCATAGGATGCACATGATACTCATCGCAGTCAAGGTAGGATGAAATTATTAAATAATAGGGATTGAATTCCACAGGAATTGTGTGAGCAAGGCATGTTGAAGGAAGATTGAGAATTGGCTAAGTGTTTCTGCAATTTTTCACGGCTCAGTGTGAGATGATTGACAGAGTGCGGGAGAATCTTGTGAGAAGAGTGCATTGTAATTGTTTCATTATTCCTTTGTGAATATACAATAGAAGATAGAGGTGTTTTGAGTAGCAATATTTTCTCAGGAAAATTATTTTTGTTGTGTATTTATTTGCTTCTTTCTTTACTTGTTGTGATTGTCAATCGTGTTTATTTTCCAAAATTGATTTGAAGAAGGATTCAATATATTTCTTTAGCATATAGCATGATCATATTCAATCCATTGATATACATATTATTCATATAATTTCTACATGGTATCAGAGCAAGAAGTTTTTGTGCGGCGCGTTTACAGAGAATATGTGAAAATTTTGATGCAATATTTTCAAAAACAAATAGCATATTTGGATTCCTTGGGAAAAAATACCAAAATTGAAAAAACAAAATCGGTGGAATCAGAGCTCAGGTGAGTGAGATATCGTCAGTTTAAAATCTACGACTTTTTTATAAAATTTTAAACGGTGGGAAAAATACAATGTGCGCGAGTCAGAAAAGGAAATAAAACCAAGGGAAATAAGTCTGAAGGAAAATATAGAAAGAGAGACTTCTCTAAGATCAGGTTTTTTCACAGTGAGAAGCATGGGCACTATGGTTCAAATTGTCCACAGAAGAAGGAAATAAAGAAGGAGCCTATAGTTGTACTAGGTGGAGCATTGGATTCACAGTTCAAGCTTGATTTTACTCTCATTTCATGCATGGCCATAGCTATAATGGGATGCATGTGGTACTTAGACAACAATGCCTCATTCCATATGATGGGGAATATAAATCTCTTCAGTGACTTGGAGCAGAAGCACCTCCAGCAGAGCGTAGAGTTTGGAGATGACAAGAGGTATAGCGCGATAGACATAGGTATAGTTACCTTTCAGAGGGAGAATGGATCCCATCTCATACTAGCGCATTTTTTGTATGTTTAAGGCCTGAAGAAGAATCTTGTATCCATAGCAGTATTGGAAGACCATGGCTATGAATTGATGTTTAGAAAATGAAATTTTTTCCTTAAACACATAGCCACAGGACATGTGAAGTATACTGGTTCTAGAGTCAAGAACCTATATGCTCTCGAGGTTGAGGATGCATGCAAGGATTTGAGGAGTAAATAAGTGGTCAGTGACTCGGTGGTTGAGAGTGTGGAATTATCTCTCAACGTGCAGCCTCAGAAGAAGTCTCAGAAGATTCTGGAGTAGCCACAATTGGAGATGCAGAGAGGAGACTCAGTGGCAGATTCCACTCAAGAAGAGAATCTTCTGAGACTTCTTCTGAGCCAGATTGGTAGAATGAGTACATGAAGCTATACCTCTAGGAGAGAGGTGGGGTAATGTGTAGAATTAATCCCAAGGATGAATTTGGGTAGGACTCATTGAGATGGTGCATCTCATGGATCAAACCTAACTGCAGGGAGCCCACAATACAATAGTAGTAAGAAGGATCATTTATATTGATGCAGTCAGATGTCAGGATGACAGAAATCAGAGTGACAGGTGTCAGGTACTCGAGCAAATATCATAGTTTACAGCAGTGCATAGTGCATGGATACA